>JAQPPZ010001051.1:1200000-1507500 GCA_028583015.1 Wollemia nobilis | reverse complement strand
TTTAGAGTAAGTTTTTATCATTAACATGATATGTTAGCTCAATGGACTATATCTAGGTCTATGGAGATAGTGAGTGATTGATAAAGACTCGGTGTTGATTAACATATTCTATTTGACATGTAATTAAGCTCCTTGTTATTGATAAATATACTTTACCATTGGCAAGTCTATTTTGAACTATAATATGTACACAATAAATAAATAAAAATATTGCTAATTTGGTCCAACCCAAGTAAATAGGTTATGACATGTGATATCAAATCCTAGTTCAAACATTGGAGACTCACTAGGTATATCAAAGCAATCTAGTATATATCTATATTTTTTTTATACATAGGAAAATGAGTAACACCTTTTTTTAAATACCTAATCAGATTTAGATGTTGATAATAACCTTGGCCTATTGAGTAAAACAAAGTCAACATGACCCTGATCCTCTAGGGCATCGTACTGGGGTAGCCAACCAACAAACACTTAACTACTACCATCCATCCTATGCCCTTCTGGGTATGTTATGGTTTGAACCCTGGACATCCCTGAAGAGAGTCCAAAACCCTAACCACTACATTGTGTTATAAATAGAAAAATAGTTAATCCTAGATATGTAGGACACTCTAGTGGTAGAGACCCCAATGATGGATTGGTCAATAAGATAAACTAAATTTTGGACCTACTAGGTGAAACAAGAGATAGAGTAGTTACCCTTGAATAAAAGAATAAGAATAGGAAGATAATTATGAGGATATGAATCACCATTCTAAAGCCCTAAAAGGTGATGATAATGTAGGAAGTAATAATCAATATTCTAGACAAGTGGAATAAGTTTATGGGGAATGAAAAGTGAGCAAAAAGGTTTTCTTGGTGGAGTCCAAGGTTCCCAAGGATATTGCATTGCCAAAACATGATGTCAAGGCCTAAGAGATGGAACCAAAGGATGACACCTTAATATGATGAAGTGTTTCAAACTTTAAAAATTTGCTAAAGATATGAAGGTAACGTGGGCTACATACCATATTTATAAAGAAGTTGCATCTTGGTGGGAAAATATGAAAATAGAAAGAGACATAGTGGCAAGGAATGTCACTTGGGAGCAATTTTTTGCTCTATTTAAACACTAGTGGCTATTGTAAATATACTTCAATAAGAGGATGACTAAGTCATAAAATCTCACTCAAGGAGAGTAGATGATTACTTAGTATTGGGAGTATTTCACAAGACTCTTGAAGTACATGCCTTAGTAATAAATGGATGAAAAATTTCAAATTATGAAGTCTATCATATAGTTGAATCCTCATATTGGGGCTAAAATGGATGTTCATCGTTGGATGACCATGGAGACTTTGATAAGACAATTAAATAGGAGAAAATTTACAATTTATAACTACTAATCGCAAAGAGAACAAACATAAGGGATGTACTTCTCAATAATCAATTCTTGCTTTCAAGAAAAAGTTTCTAAAGGAAAAACTACCAAAAAAAGCAAAGGAAATTTTGGAAAGAAAGATTTCAAGAAGGGTAACTAGCAATAGAACTTTCAAAAGAAAAGACATGTGAGTAAGAATGGAGGTAATCGTGTTAATAAAGGACCAAAGGATGGATGTTTCATTTATAGAGGGGACCATTATGCCAATCAATCTCCTTGGCTAGGAAATGAAGCCACTACCAAGTAGCCATAATAGCCTGACTAGCCCCTTCTATAAATACTTGTGAGTATTTTAATAGATAGTAAAGCAAAAAAAATTTTGTAAGCTCGTATGTGCTAGAAAAAAATTAAGATAGAAGCTAATTTTAAGGAGAACACATGGATGTTTTAGTATGGGAATTAAATTAAGAGAAGAGTAGGGTGATGCCTTTGCATGGATGAGTTGGAATTTCCAAATTTCATCATAGACGTAAATTAGTTGTGGTAGTAGAGAGTCAAATTTGATTACTATGATATAATGATCAAGTGCCTTGATGGTGATGGATATGGTACCATCATTCAAGGAGTTAAAAAACCTATCGAATTGAGGTAGATTTTAGATATATAGTTGAGAAAGATCAATGAAATGGAGACACTAAATACACTACACATTAGTGATATGAAAGAAGAAAAGGAACCTACATTTGAGGCATATCCTTTTATAAGGAAGTTTTACGATTTATTTCTTGAATAGCTCTCAAGGCTACCTCCAAGAAGAGAGTCTAACTTTTGGATAGATGTTCTTAAAATTGTGTTGCAATCCAAGGATCCCTATTGAATAACAACCACTAAGCTATTCAAATTCAAGATGCATTTGAATGCATTGTTATCAAAAGGGATTATTTGTCCAAGTGTATCAACTTGGAGTGCACCAGTAATTTTTTTGAAAAAGAAAGATGATACCTTTAGGTTATGCATCAACTATTGGATGTTGAGCAAAGTGATATTAAAAAATTGGTACCCTCTTCCAAGAATTAATGACCAATTTTACTAGATGTAAGAGGTGACTATATATCTATGAGATAAGAGGGAGTGAGAGCCAAGAGGAAGTGTGATATGGGAGAGAGTGTAAATTAAGATTTAGTCATGGTGGAAGAGCGATGGATTCATCCAAAGTGCATCAATGCTTCAAACCCTTACCACGAATGCATGGAACATTATTTTCAAAAAATTGTTGAAGCAAAGGAATGCCATGAAAAAGAAGAGACAGAGGTTATTGCAAGCCAAGTAGGAGTAGAAGTTCGAATAGAGTGCAAGGCAGGAGATAGTGCAAGCTGGAAGCAAGTGTAAGCCAAGAGGGAGTGTGAGCCAAGAGGGAGTGTAAGCCAAGAGCAAGCTTCATTAGCTAGTATGGAAGGAAAGTCATATTTGAAAGCCCTAAACGGAAGTCAGGATGACCTAGTTGGAAACATGGAGGTCCAAGTTGGATATAAGTAGAAGAGCAAATACATGGCAAGTTCAATCCAGGTAGCAGATGTTACACTAGAAGTAACTATCAAGGATGAGATGTTTGAGTATGATATAATGATTCTTAAAAGTAGAGGGTTAATATGTAAGTTCCATAACTCATGGTCAGGATTTTTGGAGATTTAAATTGGATCAAGTGAAAGTGGAGATTAAATTCAAATTACTTTGTGACTTTTCTTCTTAAATATTTTTTCCTCATCATATTTTCTAGTTCAAAATTTAGGGATAAAATAATGGTTAGTGGCCCATGGTTTAGGGAAGCGATGCACTTTATTTAAGACAATGGAATGAAAATTCTTCTATTGAGATAGAAACTATTAAGAAGCTTCTAGTATGGGTTAGGATTTTTGGACTTCTATAGTAGCTTATAAATAAGGATGTTTTGAAAAATATTGGAAATACCCTAGTGGAATTCATCAAGGAAGGACTAACTACTAAGGAGCGAAAGCATGCTTTATAAACTCAAATATATGTTGCTATGGATATTTCAAAACATTTGCCACAATCCATTAAGATTAAATCTGAATTAAGAGAATGGGATCAATAAGTAGATTCTGAAAATATTACATTTCATTGCCATAATTATTATGAGAGTGGACACATGGCAAGAGTTTGTAAAGTGAAAACTATGTAGAAAGAGACAAAAAGCTCTATCAATGAGATAAAATTCAGGACAAAGCAAGGAAATCATATAATAATAGAAGCTAGATTAGATCAAGGATATTGCACTCTAAAAGAAGAGTCAAAGAAATCCTATCTAAAATATCATTTGGCAAGTTTAGAAAGAATTAATGGTACAAAAGATGTAGATAGAAATCCTAAAATAAAGATAACAAAAGAAGTCAAGTTTATTCTAGGTAAATCATCTTCCTTTTTCTCCAGTAGTATAAAATCCTCTTCAGGTAATAAAAGTGAAATGGGTGAAGATGTTATCCCTTACACTTCAAGGTTTCAAGAGCATCATAATAAAGAAAAGAGGATGGAGGAAACCCATAAAAATTTAGGTTTTTTGGATAAAATAAGAAGTTAATTATTATAGAAGAGCATACTTGAGCTTTAGGGTTTTTAGGGCAACACAAAGAAGAATGTGCTTTTAAGGTTATTCCTTGCACTTTAGATCCTTCAGAACAAGTTAAACCTAAAGATGATAAGTCTTATTATGAGCAACATGAGAAGATTGAAGAGATTGATAAAGATGAAAGGATTGCAAGAAATGAAAATAGAGGAAGGTCCAAGAAGCAAAAGCAAAGAGAAAAATAAAATAAAAAAGATATTGATATGGGAAAACAAAAGCAAATATCACAAGTGATAACAAGAAGTGGGGCTAAAAACACAAATAAAAATAAAAAATAACAATGGAAATAATATTTAGGAATATCAGGGAAATGATTAAGAACCCTAAAAAAAGGTATTAATAAATTATGAGGTTGTTATAGATAAGATATTTATAAACATAGAAGTTGGACAACAAACATTTTATCCATTTACGGTGTTGAATATCACCTTGGCAAAATTTAAATTTTGGAAGGCATTTGATATAAAAGGAGTTGATTATGGAAACTTAGCAGTTTGAGGAAGATGGAGAATATCTGTGATAAAAAGATAAAGTTGGGTATGCTTGAATTAACTTGTTAGAAATGTAATATTTTATTTTTGTAATGGGAGTTGCCCCCAATAGAAGCCACACATAGCTTATTAAAGAAAAAAGGTGACTATATTTTCAAAAATGGATCTTTGATCATAGTCTCATCAGTTAAGGATCAAGGATGACATTTCAAAGGTAACCTTTAGAACTCAATACAAGAATTATGAGTTCATTGTGGTCTCATTTAGACTTGTGAATATATGAGTTGTTTTTATAAACCTCATGAATAATATGTTTTGAGAATTATTAGAAAGATTTGCATTGGTCTTTTGGATGATACATTGTCTAAAAATGGTAATTTGTATATTGAGAGAACATTAGTTATATGGGAATACACCTTTTTTCTAGAAAATAATTCTCTTTTTAGGACATATCATTTCTACATAAAGTATCTAATTAACTTGAAAAAAATTATGGCCTTTATTGATTTCCCAACACCCTAGAATATCCATGAAGTCCACAATTTTATGTTATTACTAAGCTACTATAAAAGGTTTATAGAAGGATTTTCCAAGATAGCTCACCCTATTATCTAACTCCAAAATAAAGAGAAGTATGTTTGGTTTTAGAAGTGTGAGGAGGTAATTTAGTCATTGAGAGAGAAACTAACAATAACAAAGCATCTAATATTAACAAGGAATTCACCATGATTATTGATTTCTCAAGTGAAGGGTTATAAAAAGTAGTGAATTGTGAGTTTCAAAAGTAAAATTATATGAGCAAAATTATAAACCACATGATCTTGAGTTGGTAGTAGCCATTCATGCTTTATAGATGTGGAGATAATACCTTTTAGGAAATCTCTTTGAGTCAAAGAATGATCACCAAGGGCTTAAGTATATTTTCACTCAACCAAAATTGAATGCCTAACAATGATGAAGGATGAAGTTTGTGTGTGAATATGAATTTGACATCAATTACACCAAGGGAAAAGAAAAGTGTAAAATATGTGCTTAGTCGTAGGATGCATAATGTTGCCATGAATATTCTCATGTCAACTTTTGAAGAGAGGATATTGAGACACTTTGTGAGGTTGAGCAATACCAAAAAGTGAGAATTACTCTAGAGACATGGGATTTTAAGGTTCAAGGATTGTCTATATGTGCTTAAACATAGCAATCTAAGAACCACAATCCTTGACCTCATGCCATTATACTTTTGACCAAGATATAGAAGGGATGCAACCAAATTTCTATTGCAATGCCTTGAGTGTTATCAAGTCAAGGCTAAACATGCACATCCAACCAGATTGTTATATCCACATGATATTTCATAATGGAAGTGGCAAGTGATAAGCATGAATTTCATGCAAGGGTTGTTAACATTTTAAGAACAAGCATGATGTAATTCTTGTGGTTGACAAATTCGCTGAAGCAACATATTTCATTCCTAGAAACCTTAAGGATGGTACTATAATTTTGGTTAGAATATCTATACAATAAATATATACAATAATTTATTTGAAGAACTATATAGAAGAAAGTGTTAAACACCTCCTACTTGGGACACAATTAAATACCAAGTGGTCATAAGTTTGGACATGATGAAGAAAATGAAGGAGTGGGTGAAATAAAGCAAGCAATGGCTTAAGGAAATTGTAGATAAGGAAAAGAGTTATGTTGACTAGAATACCATCACAAGACAATTGGTAATAGGAGATAAAGTGTTGATCAATATGAAACCTTAGAAGAGATCAATAAAATTTAGCAAGTTAGCCAAAATAACACTCATGTGTGTAGGATATTTTGAAGTTTTGGAAGTGGTCAACCTAGTTACCTACACCAACTTTGTCTCCATTTATCTCAAATTCATGATGCGTTCCCATGTCTCCTTGTTGAAGCCTATCATACTAATGTATCTCATATCCTTTATTGAAAATCATTGTAGGTGCAAGACCCAAGAGTGGTTTAGGTTGAGTCAATAAGGATCCTAAAGATGTGCAAATTATGTTTGTGCAACTTAAAGATAATTTAATGCAAGGTCTAGTAGGACCAATACACTAAGGAGAGTTCCACATGAGAGGATGCCTAAAATTTCTAGAAGTGTTTCTCTCATTTATTTGTATAAGTAGTTTGATACAAAACAATATTGTTGATAGCATATGGAACTAATTTTTTGTTTGACAACTACGAATGTTCTATCTTATCGGATTGAAATGTTATTATTATTTTAATTGGTTATGTGGGATTGAAATGAGCTCCATCTATATTACATCATGACCACATAGTGGTATTATAATAGTTTGACAACTATGCATATATGGTTTGGCAAGATTCAAACCCGGGTCTTCTTGAAAGTTAAGGAATAAAATCAATTGAGCTAATGCCATTTGATGATTGAAATACAATTTTCTTTTTATTATACTAGAGGAATTGGTAACTCATGGAAAATTTTATACACCTCTTTGTGGATTTGAATCTCGCTCCTTGTCGCCACTATAACCTCCAGTTGCATCGGGGTAAACCTTTTACGTAGCCGACGATGCTGACACGATACAACCACCGGTACTACGAGGCCCGAGGGATTGGAACCCTAGTCTTCACGCTCCTACAAATGTATTTTGACCATTGAACCAAGCCCTTAGACCTATTATTGAAATATTATTATTGACAATATATATAACTAAAATTTTCTTTGACATTTGTGTGTTCTATCTTGCCAGATCGAGATTTTTGTAATTTGTATTTTATTTCTCCTTTAATTATGTTATATGTGCACTAATGTTATACTATCATCAAGACAATGACTATTTTTGGAGGGGAAGGAAGTGATGACATTAGTTTTTATAAATATTTAATGGAAATTTAAATTTATTTATTTGAATTAATCATGAAAATATGTAACAATGTGAATAATATGATATTTACATTAATTAAACATTAATGTTGATGTTGATTTATTAATTACATTATTTTTACTAGTCAAGAGATTTTATTTAATTATAGTTGTGAAATAAGACTAACTAAAAATATAATTTGAATATTTTGATAGGGGTTTTCCTTGGCCAAGAATAGGAGAGAGGGCATAATTGGGGATATGGTTACAAATGTTGATGAACAACATTTTCATAGATTGGAATTCATGCACATGCCACTATTAAATTGTTGGATTTCATAATACTTTCTAGAAACAAATGAAATTAACACATTACCCAAATAAGAAAAAACAACTTACAGAAAGAATATGCACACTATAAAGGAATGTCCATAGACAACAAAATATCCCATTAAAGGAAATAAAATTACACTCTAAATGATAAAGAAATGGTTGGAAGAAAGCGGTATAAATACCCAATTACAAGAGAGCTTTAGTTCAAGGTTAAACTACTACTCTTTAGGTTAAATAATAAATTAATACAATATTCACCTTCACAAGGTATACAAGGATCCAAAGAGCTTATATAAAGAGTATAATACAAAATTTAGTTGCGACATCAAGTTAAGCTTGACACCATATATTCCAACATCCATCCTAAGTTGAATGGGGGACATAAAGGATGACCCTTATCAGGCATCCCACCTAAAGGGACAGTCTTCTACTCCAAGACACTCTTGTAGACACACAAAAGGTACCTCGAGTATGACCTTGGTCAAGATATTTTTTGTCTATTCTATTGTTGGCATAAATATTGGATCAAGCATTCCACATGCATAAATCCAACACACATAGTACATCTAAATCTCAATATGCTTGGTCCACTGATGAAACAATGGATTATGAACAAGCCCAATGGTTATATGATTGTCTTAATGAATAGTCACTAAGAACTATTGAGGAATATCCACTTGCTCCAAGATCATGAGCATTTCACGAAGGTGTTTGGTAACCTCATTTGTAGCACATTATTCAACCTATATGGAAGATTGAGATATGGTGAACTATTATCTACAACACCAAGAAACTAGGCTAGAACCAAGGTAGAAAAATAAAATTGGTAGTGGAGCATCGTTGGTCTAAATCAACCACCAACTTGGAGTTAATGGAGTTTGTATGAAGTCAAGTATGCATGAATAATTTTCATATAATCATTTAGTTATTTTTAGTTGTTTTGTTACACGTACATAAAGTGTTTAACAAAATGTTGTACATGTAATTAATAAAGTTCATGAAATGAAAATGTAAGATAAATGAATTTGAAATGTAATTCAAGGATTTATGAGGTGTTGGGGTAGTTAGTTGGAGGGATTTGAGTATGCAACTACCTCTCCATTAGTACAAAGTTGTATGAATAGAACCCCCCCATTAAAATGTAATAGATATTGAGAGCAACTAAATATCTATTTGTGAGGTGCATGTGCAAATAATAAGAATACTTCCATTTGACCATTGTTGTGAAAACTTATGCTAATGTTGTGCAAGTGCCCGTGGATTTTTATTGTTGTTATAGAAAGTTGTAATGGTCGTCTGAACTATTTCCACCATTAGATACTTGTAGATACATGTGCCAGGTCATTTGAACCATTGTGTATGGTCATATAAACTATTGTGTTAGGCCATTTGACTCTATGATAGACCATATGAATCTTGTGCAAGGTTGTATAGGGTCATATGTCCATACATTTTATTGTATTGTCTTTATGCAGGGTCATCTGAGGTTGTTTTTCTAAGATACATATTATTATTTTTCCATTTCCACACTTGCATGAAGATGCTAAATGCTAGAGATGTTATGCATTGTTGATTTTTCTTGTCATCCTTCATTCTTTGTTTCTTCAATTGTAGAATACCATTGTTGTGCTACATTTGTCATCGTTGTCATTTAAAATTTGAACTAGTGATCATGTGGACATTAAAGACAAGAGAGGTGCATGATAAATAACTTGACATGGGGATGTGGGAGACATGGCCACATGTACAGAAGTGAATAGACAATGAGAAGAAGCTTGAGGAATGTACAAAAAGAAGTCTAGAGAAATATTTGAACATGCAATGCATGTCAATGGTGGAGAGTTGCATATCATTGACAAGGAGTTGCATATCAATGATAGAGTAAGTGGTGACAAAAAATCAATCAACATGCATGAATTACATGATAGTGGAGTTGATGATTTATAAATTGTAAAAGTTGTAAAAGAACTTACTAGTAAGGAGATATGCATGTTGAAAGTTTAACATATGTGGAACCTATTAGGAAAATACTATATTATTAGAAAATGCTTGTTATTACACCGCATTGGAGATCAAACTAGTTGGAAGATTAGACTATTAGTAGTTATGGTTATAACAAAATTGTTATAATTGAATATTGTTGTAGTGATTATAACCAATAAGCATTTACTTATATATTTAATATCACTTCAATAAAAGTTGATCAACTCCCATTTTTTGGTATTAGAGCAATATACAATCCCAAATCTAGTTTATTCTTTTGCTACTATTGTTGGACCTTGGGTGACATCTTAGAATCTAGGGCTAATAGTGAAAAAAGAAAGTAAGTCTTGCCCAAACGAAGCTTGCCTTTGCCTAAAGAAAGTAATTGTTGCACAAATCCTACAAATTGCACAAAAATAGTGTCGATGATGCTACAACACCTGCTTTACCTTTATAGGTGATGGGAAATCATCCACCTAGTAGTTCAAGTGCACCATATAATCCTCACTTTTACCACTAAAATTCCCATCATAATCCTTCCAAGATATCAACTACTATTTATCCATCTTCATTTTGGGTAGCCATGCATGTGTCAAATGGTCAAAAGTCTACCAAATAATCTTAGAGTCATTCTAGGCAATCAAGATAGTAAAATTACTAGAATATAATGTCACAACCTTCTTCAAAGCCTTCTTGGTTCTAGTGACCAATGACACGAATACTCTTTTCCTATCATACGATCCGAGATAACCCTTTGTCAAGAGATTCAAAATATCAATTTCATTTTTCACTAGTGTCTTCCTAGTGAAAATTTTCATACAAAGGTTACATCCAAGGACTCAAAATACATGTAATTATCCTAGGAATACCTACTTTTGACATACTAGTTATTTGTTCCAACGAGACTAAAAAATCCTAATTTAAACACATTTTTTTTGGTTGGATTTCTGATAGCCAGACACGCTAGATAATGTGAAATATATTTGTTAACACAAACTCTGATTTTGCTAGGTATGAGCAATAGGTGATGATTGGAGGAGGAAAATACAGTTGGTATAATTTGATTCACCTGTGAGGAAGCAATTAATACCTAAGTTTGTTGACACATTGTTGAAAATATTATGAAGAAAGCACGATGATTTGGTGGTGTTGAAAAGCTTTTTATTTATTTTGTTAAAGTTAAATAAAGGATTTTGGTTTAATTATAAAAGAAAAGTAAGAAAGGAAAAGAAAAGCAGAGAAGAAATGAAATACCAAAAATACTTGTGCTTTTTTTGGGGGGAAATTAAATGAGTGGCTTAGTTACAAGTTCTCAAAGAGGACATATTAGAACCGTGAATGCACAATGTTTTCCAAATGGATGAATAGTTAAATTGGCATCAAGGCCAATGTGAATGTTTATAAGGTTAAAGGCTTAAGGTTCAATTCTCCCTCTATATAGAATTTATAGGTAAAGTTGTTGCATTGAGCTACTGTGTTTATAGCCTAACAAAGTTTCCATAACAACATCTAGGCCTTGACCCTTTAAGTCATCAGGGAGATATAAGGTCAGCATTTTACTGATACTTTTACTCCATAATCATAATATCTTCATCACTATTGCTAGAAATAAACCCCAAAATTGATAAATTCTAAGTATATAGGGAAGTTACACCCACATACAAGGATTTCTCTTTGGGTAGGTGTCATTGATAGGGCAAATCCCTTTTTGTATTGCCTTGGTGCCTTGTATCATTCTCTTTCATGTACCTTAAAGTTTATCTCATGTACAATTGCATATATTGAGAGGATTAGCTTCTTTCATGTATTGTTTGGTATAGATAAAGGTTTGGTATATTGGACTGTCGATATATTGAAAGGGGGACTGTTTGGGAGTTATAAGGAACCCTTACCATGGTAGCATCATTTTTTTTTTTATAGATTCATAGATACTCAAAGGTTTAAACTTTGGACATTGGAAAACTAAGATAAAAATCCTCTTGGTAGATGAGAAACTCTTGGACATTATATTTGGCATAGTCACTTGACCTAAAGAGGATGAAGATGCACAATAAAAATTTGATGATGTAGATTCCTGAGAACTGGTGATCATCACTATTGCCATAACAAATGTTATCTAGCCATACAATTGTGAAGCACAAACATATAAGAAGTTATGGAAACACTTTATACCATCTATGAAGGGAAGAATGAATCAACAATACTTCACCTTCGATCTCAACTCCACACATTTAGAGTCAAATATGGAGAAAGAATTGAGGTTTTTCTTTGTCAAGTTGAAATCCAAATTGAATGCCATGGGAGAAATTATGGATGATAAGATCTTGGTACCCATCATACTTAGATCTCTACTAGATTCATTCAGAGTGTTGATCACTTCTTTACAAGTTTTCAATAGGACAGTTCCCTTTGATGAGTTGGTGAATATGCTTCAATAAGAAGAAGCAACCAATAAATTAAGGGATCAGTTGATAAACTATGCACCCATTTTCAAGAAGTCCAGGAAAAAAAAGCCATAGAAGGGTCATCCATTATCATCATCATAATAGAAACAACCTCTAAAACCAAATAGGTACTTCCATATTAGTGATAAAGAATGACATGATACGAAGAGTTGTTGGTATAACTTTATGACTCAAGGAGATGAGTCTACCAACCTCATGAGAAAAAAACACAGTACAAACCATGTTTCAGGTAGAAGTGATAACAAGGGAGTGTTGTGCATGAAGAATAAAATTTACAATCCAAACATGCACATAAGGTGCTAATGTCTAAGGCAATGCAAATACCAAAGGATGATGTTTGGTATATTGATTTAGGTCCCAACAAGCATATGATTAGGTATAAATTATGTTTTGACTCCTTACAAGCCAAAGACGAGAAACTTGTCACTATTATCAATGATACAACCTATCATGTCAAAGGAGTAGGAGATGTTTCCTAGATCCAAATGCACAATTGAAAAGGTACTATATGTACCTAGATTGATAAATAAATTTTTATCTATACCACAAATCCTGGATTAAAATATAGTGGTATAATTATGAGTTATTGATGGGAATAATAAATGTTTTATCATTTAACATGGAAAAATTATGTCAACAACTTCCTACAAGAATGGCTTGTCTGTATTCAATGTCATATCCTCTCCTAATGTCACATTGCAAACAACAACAACAAATGCTACCTTCCTTTGGCATAGGAGATATGGTCATCTAAGTTTCATATACTTGCTTTAGTCAAGTAAGTATCAAATGGTGTTAGGTTTGCCTAGCCTTTCACTAACATTGCTAGTATGCTCAAATTGTTTAGTAGGGAAGCAACATCGAGTACCTTTTGAGTTGAACAATCACAAAGCCAAAGGACTATTGGATGCAATATATACCAATTTGTGCAGACCCGTGCCCATCAGTTTCAATGGACAAAGGTATTTTCAATTTTTTGTAGACGACTACTCATAGAAAATGTGGATGTATTTCTTGTAACTAAAGTTAGACACACTTAAGTATTTTTAGTGCTTCAAGAAGCATGTAGAAAATAAAAAATGGGTGTTATAGTCGAGTTCTCCACTTATATCAAGGAGGATAATATACATCTAATGAATTTTCAAGGTTTCTTACACATAATGAGATCAATCGACAACTCATTGCAACATACACTCCATAATAGAAGGGGATTTTCAAAAGGAGGAACCATTCCATCATGAATATGGTTTATTGCATGCTTGCAAGAGCCAATCTAGAGCAACAATATTGGGGTGAATTATCTGCACTATAGTGTATCTTCTAAATAGAGCTCCCATAAAGGTACTATAAGGGGTTACACCTAAATAAGCTTGGTCTAGAAGGAATCCTTCTATTGTAGATCTCAAAGTATTTAGAAGCAAGGCATAAATGCATGTGCCAAAGCAACAAAGGACCAAGTTGGATGAAAATACCCTATAATGCATATTTCTTAGGTATGATGATGAGTCAAAAGCTTATCAATTTATAGATCCAATAACTAAGAAATTGTATATAAGTAGAGATGTGGTGGTTGATGAAGATTTTGAAACTAAGTCAAATATTGAGGATTATAGGAAATCTAAAGTTGTGAGCATGGAGTTAGATGAGGAAATTCATGAAAAAGTTCTAAAATTTGTTGAAGAACCTGTAGCAGTTGCTCCATCATAGTGAAGAAAGACTCCAAAATGAATTAGTTGTACCATTAGAGATGTTAAAATTGATGCATCTTCTGACCTCACTTCCATGCAATCATGTACTTGTAGTAGTACATGTTAGGAAGCAAATATGGGCTTGATGACTTCAATAATGGAAAAATCAAAATTAGCATTAGTTAAGGATTGTAGACACCAAAACAGCACCAATCCGATTATGTGACTACAAACACTGATCACATTAACACACACAGCCCCCAGGGTAGCCCCCAAAGGTTAAACGGTGGTTCTAACCACTTACACAGCGGTTTTGCAAGTCAAAAATCAGTTTGGCACCTTTTAGACACTTTATTTCTTATTCCTCCCACCCAGGGACGAGTGCGAATTTGTACTCGTCCTACCCAAGGACGAGTATGGATTTGTACTCGTTTCACCCAGGGACGATTACTAGCGCTCGCTTCTGGGTGGGACGAATGCCGGGTTTGACCAGCAAAAAGTCGGACCTCGGCGCATGGCAACTCAGAACTACCACTCAGCTTTTCATGCATGACATAGGAGTGCGAGTGAGTTCTTTTAACAACACACATCTGCCAATTGACTTTCCCTTCATTGCATGGGAAGGAGAGTAAGCTTTTTAAGAAAACTCAGATTTGCCACTTAGCTATCCCTTCATTGCATGGGAGTGCAAGTGAGCTTTGCTAAAACATGCAAAGACATGCACGAGAGGCGGTTAAGAAGCCCTTGATCAAGAAGAAGTCTTCTCTTCACAAACAAAAGCATTCATGCAAAGAAACAGTTTTGCATGTTAATTCAAAAAGACCCCTTGGGTCTATAAAAACGGTGAGTTTTCGCTTATGGTAAGGAAAACTATAACTATGCAATATAAGACGAAATGTAACGCTTTAATCCTATGCACAAAAACAAGGAAAGGAGATAAATTGGAGACGAAAGAAAAGATGTAAGGAAATCACAGCCCTCTTTATTCAAATTTCTTATCCTCGGTTACATAGACGTCTCCTCCCTTTTTAGGGGCTAGGAGCGTTAAATTGGTCTTTGTTACAATTTGTGACTTAGTCTTCCTCCTTCCGCATGCCCACGTTTGGAATGGGCGGGCCAAATGTTGCCGCCGCTTGCGTTGGTAAGGTAGACTCCTCGCCGCTCCTCTAATGCTTGCAACTCTGCACTCAAAGAAACAAACAAGAAAGTCGGTAGCACTTGTGTATGAAAAATAAAAGATGAATCTAACGATGGTTGAAATGAATCTAAATGAAATGAAAAACTTGACAAAAGCATAAACATGAAACTAAAAGAAATACCACGATTATGAAAGCACAAATCGCCAGTAAGTGAACTAGCAGACACTTCGTCGCTCAAAATGCTCCTTCTCTCGTATATCCTTTTTGGGTGAGAAAACTCACCGTTTTTATAGACCCAAGGGGTCTTTTTGAATTAACATGCAAAAGTGTTTCTTTGCATGAATGCTTTTGTTTGTGAAGAGAAGACTTCTTCTTGATCAAGGGCTTCTTAATTGCCTCTGTGCATGTCTTTGCATGTTTTAGCAAAGCTCACTTGCACTCCCATGCAATGAAGGGATAGCTAAGTGGCAAATCTGAGTTGTCTTAAAAAGCTTACTCTCCTTCCCATGCGGTGAAGGGAAAGTCAATTGGCAGATGTGTGTTGTCAAAAGAACTCACTCGCACTCCTATGTCATGCATGAAAAGCTGAGTGGTAGTTCTGAGTTGTCATGCGCTGAGGTCTGACTTTTTGCTGGTCAAACCTGGCATTCGTCCCACCCCGAAGCGAGCGCTAATAATCGTCCCTGGGTGAAACGAGTACAAATCCATACTCGTCCTTGGGTAGGACGAGTACAAATTCGCACTCGTCCCTGGGTGGGACGAATAAGAAATAAAGTGTCTAAAAGGTGCCAAACTGATTTTTGACTTGCAAAACTATTGTGTAAGTGGTTAGAACCACTGTTTAACCTCTGGGGGCTACCCTGGGGCTGTGTGTGTTAATGTGATCAGTGTTTGTAGTCACATAATCGGATTGGTGTTGTTTTGGTGTCTACAGATGCCCCTTTTTGGGAAGCGTTGTGCATGGCACAGCGTCGAGCAAAAATAGATAACCAAAGCACTAATGATTAGGGTTTCTCAGTAACCTAACCAACTCTTGATGCCCCAAGCATGGAAAGGGCATGCATTCTTGAATCCTTGCTTCTGACGAGCTAAGGAATTTGATTTCAAGTATTAACCTATTTTGGTGAGGTGTGACTTGAGCTTGGACATTGATCGGTCATGAATAGGCAAAGGGCACAACCTTTTATCCACGGGGGAACCTTGTGTTCATGCTTCGGGAATGCCAAGTGTTTGATCAATTTTGTGATTATTGCTTGTTTGCTGCCCCAAGCAGGAGCGTGATTGTCTTTGTCAATGATTCTTTGAATGCATGCCATTGCCTTGATTGGGTGTGTGTTTGTTGATTGGTGACTTAAGTGTGACTACCCCCTCAAGCGACGAATCGATGAAGGAAGGACTGCCATGAGAAAAGCGACGAGTCGCTTGACCCAAGATGACTTAAGTGAGGGTGCCTTTAGATGTTTGTCCGTTGAATGCGCAAGCAGTTTCTCGATTGTTTTGACCTATTTTTGGTGGGTGTGAACCCATTTTGGGATGCCATTTGGGGTTAACATTGGCGAAAATCCGTCTTCCCGTGGAGCGGTCCGGCTATGGTAGCCTTCTTGGGGAGTAGGATAACGACAAGGTAGACCCCGACATCAGTTTTCTTATGCCAAGAGGTTAAGTGCAAGAGCACTTTTGTCCGACAATTTTTAGTGGTTTTGTTGGCATTTGTCATTTTTATATTTTGGTTGTTTTGTTGTGTTTGTTTTTTTTTTTTTTTTTTTTTTTTTGTGGCGTGTTTTTTATGTATGTGTTTGATGTATGCAGAGGCGATTATGAATGTGATGTTTCTAATTTGTATGATGTATGGATATGGAATGAATGAAATGAGTTGTTGATGATGTGTCGATGCACCATAGACTGTACAAGATTTGACTGACTTGCTATACTAATGGGATGACTTTGTGGAATGACTTTGCATGTGATAACTTTGTTTTTGTATTTTGCATATATTTTGATGGTGATGTACGGAATAAAATGTGACAGTTGTTTTTAAAATGTAGTTAAGCTTTTCTTAGATTCAGATATTTTAACTAACTAGCCAAGACTGTACATTTATCTCGCAAGACTTTTGAACAAGGTATAAATTCGACTTGAATTTAACCAAGTTATTTCACATCCCTGTGTGTGCAATTGAGTTCGTTTATGTGTTATTCATCAGGATACCGCCAGTGCCAGATGGGCTTTCAACCGAACCTGTACTGAGGATCACCTAATTAGCTCCACTAACTCCTTGATTGTGTTTGGTTAGATTAATCTGCGATGCTATCTAGGATACCATAAGCTAGCTCATCCACATGCAAACATTGATCTATACACAAGTTAATGTGACAGATATATCGTCATGCGGGAGGTTTACTATCAGTGACTGATAGGCTATCAACCAAACCGGTACTGAAGCTTGCCTCATGACCTGTCGAAAATGCTGAGAGTTCCAGGGATTCAAGTTCGACTCCCTTCTTTTCTTCAATTGTATTGGGATACTTGCTCTTTATAGTGATAAAATCACTGTTTATTTTTATGATAGTATTTTGTTTTTTTTTTTTTTTTTTGAGCAAGGGATTTGAATATGGAGTGACGAGAATCACTATTGTTTGTGCCTTTTGATGTGTGCACTTGTAGGATGTCAAATTTTAGTGTTTTGACGTTTTGCAAATTTTTGATGTTTTTGCAACTTTTGAGAACTTGGGATTCATGGGGAATTGGGTAGGGAGGATGCTTGTCCTTTTGCCAACTCTCGGCATTTCTAGGGTCATTCGCACAGGGGGATAAGCAAGATAGCCGTTTCGCTTATGGTAACCGGGATTACGGTGCAGGTTTCATCTTTCGTTCACACAACTTAGGAATTTTTTTATGTGTGTTAATTTGTGTTGGGATGCTACGTAACAAGGTGTGATCCAAGTAAAACTTTCCCGTGTAAAATCTGTTTAACTCTGTATAGTTTTGGCTAGAAATTTAAAGACATCTGAATGACGAAAACCCTATATACATTAGGAGACAACTGACTATGCTAAAATAAAAGGGTGATATGCTTGGATGTATGCGTTTATGAAAATGGATTTGATGTGGAAATGATGGAATTGCCAAGTAATGACAGCCTATGGTGCTTTTGACTTGTATGACCTATCGAAGTATGCAATGGATGGATGCAATGTTTAATGCAACCTATATTTTTGTATTTTGATTTTTATGAGAATGCATGGAATTGTTTTGGTGATTTCGTTTTTTTTTTTTTTATGAGAATGTATGGAATTGGAATGCAATTGTTTTTGTGATTTTGTTTTTTTTATGAGAATGCATGGAATTGAAATGCAATTGTTTTTGTGATTTTGATTTTTGTTTTTTTTTTTGAGTATGCATGGAATTGAAATGCAATTGTTTTTGTAATTTTGATGATGTTATTATTATGCATGGAATTGAAATGCAAATGTTTTTGTGATTTTGATTTTTGTGTTGTTTTTGTTGATTTTTGAATACTTATGTTGACCAAGCAATTATGGTAACTCTTGGAGCTTTTGGGTTGACCAAAGGATTTGTGGTAATCCTTGGAGCTTTTGGGTTGACCAAAGGGTTTGGATAGATACCTTGGAGCTTTTAGGGTTTGACCAAGCGATTATAGATAATCCTTGGAGCTTTTTGGGATGACCAAGTGATTGTGATAATCCTTGGAGCTTTTTGGGATGACCAAGCGATTGCGATAATCCTTGGAGCTTTTGGGATGACCAAGAGATTGCGATAATCCTTGGAGCTTTTGGGATGACCAAGAGATTGCGATAATCCTTGGAGCTTTTGGGATGACCAAGAGATTGCGATAATCCTTGGAGCTTTTGGTTTGACCAAAGGGTTTATGGACACCTTTGGAGCGTTTGGTGTAACCCACTGGCTCTTCAGGGAATAGAGGTACCCCCAGCGTGATGATCTTTGTGCATCGGATCTGGCTCTGTAGGAATTGGCACGAATGGATCGGCCTTATGCACGGATAGGAGGGCAAGGTCTGCCTTCGGCACTGATGGTGCTATGATATCTCTGGGTGGAAGGTGCTCGCGATCTTCCCAAAGGAGTGGGATCAACATGTGATGCCAGTGGGTTGGGTCTATGCGCCACTCATGCCCTAGTCTTATGCCTAGTTGGGCCATTAGTTCGTCATGGGTGACAGGGTGATTGTGCCGTCGTGCATGATTGAGATATGCCATCTCAGTTTCATCTTCGTAATCATTGTCGATGATCCAAAGGCCCTCGTTGGCCTCGACAGCTATCTACGACATGCTAAGCTCGTCTGGCTCGAGCAGATTGATGTGGTCCTGATGGGGTTGTTTCGCGCTTTGCGGGGGGACCTAATTTTTTGGCAATGGCACGGGCTCGATGGGAGCCTCCAAAGGGAGTAATGTTAGGAGAATTTTGTGATGCTCATCCATCGGGACCACCTGTGAATTAATGTTGTCGAAATCGAATGGGTCCCATGGCGCTATTGCATATGTTGACTCGTCTTTGGCGAGAGAGTCAGGCTTATCAGAATCTGGTGATTCTAAGATATGGAAGACCTCATCATCAGGTAGCTCTACAACCAGGGGTTGATCCTCTTTGAGAGGAGTTTCATGTGAGTTGGGCTTTTGGGGCCCCAAAATCTTGGTCTCTACCGACTCTAAGTGCTTGGGCAGTGCATTGCTTGTATCGAGGGATTTGAGCTCCTCCTCGTTTGATTTGTTCCCATTGCAAGTTGTGGGAAACTTGATGCCTTGGGAGGGATGACTGAATAGCACCCCCATGCTTTGGTATTTCATTTTAGTCCACTCTTTTTCTAGCTCGGGTTCCTCGAGAGGCTTCTTGAAGAATTTTTGGGGGTGGTCCATGAACCTGGGTGGGCGCTTGAAGAAGGCACCCGTCATTGGTCTTAGGATTGGCCTCCCGCTCAAGTCTAGGAGGCGTCGAGGGCAACGTTTGATAAGGTCGTAGAGACCTGTCTTGCACCCAGTTGTGTTTCTCATAATGTTTTGTCTTATGCATGCGAGGGGTTGGAGTCTTCGCCTGCATAGTGTGTTGTAACAACTCATCCTCCCGGCGCTCGAAGGCACTCTTGATTTAAAAGATATTGTTGCTCTAACCGTTGTTGTTCCAGCTCAAGTATCGTGAGTTGCATCCGACGTGCAATATGCTTGGCGATTCTAAGATAGTTGGTCCTGTCGTCTCATGTCTAGAAGGCCTAGATGCCTCTCCTAGATATCTATCTCGGTCATGGTGATCCGAGATCTCTATAGGTCGCCTCCCTCTGTTGGGGGTAGCGGCATTCCCCCGAGGCTTTGGCCTCAATAGGTAATCCTGAAAGCTAGCAATTGCGGAGGCGTGTTGCTCCTGCGATGTATATTGTTCTTGAGGAAGGTAAGGGTTTTCCTCGTGCTCTCTTTTGTAAGTGAAAGAGGAACGGGAAGAGTTGGCTCGCCCCACCTGAGGAGCCTTGTGCTCTGTATTTGTCCTTGTAGTCCTGACAACTAGAGGGGGTGAAGGAGGGATAGTGTAATCATGTGGTTCCTCCCGTCGAACCCTATGTTGACCTAGTGCTTCATTGCGTGGTGACCACTCATAGCGAGCATCTAAGGGAGCTCTCCTACGGATGTACCCCTCATGGGAGGGTGCGTGCTTTGGGTGCTATGCTGAACAGGAGTGCCCCTAGAAGAGGTGCCCCTATAGTCCCTTTCCGTTAAGGTGTGTAGGGGACTGCCTTGTGTGTTAGGTCGCCAAGGTGGTATGACCAAATCTTGGGGACTATAACGGATGCGACTCGTGTTTCTTTGGACATTCGTCGCAGCGTCTGCCCATGAGTGGGCTTGACTACGGGTGAATACCATGGCGATGTCTCTCTAAAAACCCTAAAAATTGAAATGATTCAGATGGGGCCCAAAATTGGTGTGCGCATCCCTCTTATAGTAGATAAGACAAAAATGAAGTTTCAAGTCCTAACTCTAAATACATTAGGAGATATTGACATCCGAACAGCTCAAAAAGTGCAAAAAATTGCGTGCCCAATTTTAAAACCTAATTTTGGGGCACTAGATGATGGATTTTGGCCCCGAAAACTGAACTTTTGGATGATTCTGGGAGTTGTATTTGTTTAAAATTATCCCAACTAACTCCCTGTAAAATTTCAAGTCAATCGGAGCTACGGTTGAGAAGTTATGGCCCCGACAAGATGCACTAAAATTTAGAGAAAAATATAAAATTTCCCATATTTTGTTGGATGGTCTTGCATCACTTATGGGAACCTTGGGGTGCTTTTGGGTTGACCAAAGGGTTCATGGACACCTTTGGGGCATTTTGGGGTGACCAAGCGATTGCGGGAATCCTTGGAGCTTTTTTGGAGCGAGTGGCAAAATGCGTAGATTTTTATCTTTGTTTATGATTTTTTTGATTTTTGATTTTTTTTGTCTAAACAAAAAATAGCATACACACACAAGCAATGCTTATCTCTTTTAAAGATTAATAGTGTGCCCTAAATCTGGTTTAGTGTGTTTTTGTTGTTTGTTTTGTTTTTGAAGATTTTTGTGAAACGTTTAAATGCAATTATGAAGGCTCTTATAACTCCCAAAATGGTCGCCCCTTCAATATACCAGCCAGGCCGATATACCAACCTCTCTATATACCCGCCCTTACGAGAGGGAGACTATAGGTACGTGAGAGCAGATGGTACGTGGTACGTAGGCGGTACGGAAGGGGGATTGTCCTGTTAATGGCACCTACCATAGAAGACTTATCCTCGCGCGCATGGGAATCACCCCAGCTGACACTCGGTCGGCTTTCGTCGGGATTTACGCCTAACAACAGTTGACAATCGGGGAATGGATGCAAAGCTAAGCCAAGGTGGTGATGAACCCACCGTTGGTCTTGCTCAAGGGTTGGGGTCTTACGACCAACGCCTTGGTTTAAAATGTAACGTGATGTGTGGGGTTCATTTTAATTTTGCGAAATTGAAACAAGCAAACGAAAAGAAATCTTTCCCTAAGCCATTCAAACTGAAAACCAGAAACAAAAAAATAGAAATTTAATAGAAGCTGTAAAAAACAACCCCTACCTCTTCTCTGCCTAATCGGAAATTTTTGATTTGCTCTAAAAATTTGCACAGATCTATAATCGTCCCTGGGTGAGGCGAATAACAGAACCGTAATCGTCACAGGGTGGAACGAATAGTTTATTCGTCCCGGGGTGAGACGAGTAACAATTCTGTAATCGTCACTTGCAGAGACGAATAACAGTCCGATTGTTGAAAAACAGGTACCTATAAAAAAAAACAAGCAATTTTAGATCAGTAAGTTAACCTAAAAAAAAAAAGAGGACAGAGGTCCCACCGTGATCGCCATTGAAAGCACGAGATTCCGGAAGCAAAAGGAAAACTATAACTATGCAATATAAGACGAAATGTAACGCTTTAATCCTATGCACAAAAACAAGGAAAGGAGATAAATTGGAGACGAAAGAAAAGATGTAAGGAAATCACAGCCCTCTTTATTCAAATTTCTTATCCTCGGTTACATAGACGTCTCCTCCCTTTTTAGGGGCTAGGAGCGTTAAATTGGTCTTTGTTACAATTTGTGACTTAGTCTTCCTCCTTCCGCATGCCCACGTTTGGAATGGGCGGGCCAAATGTTGCCGCCGCTTGCGTTGGTAAGGTAGACTCCTCGCCGCTCCTCTAATGTTGCAACTCTGCACTCAAAGAAACAAACAAGAAAGTCAGTAGCACTCGTGTATGAAAAATAAAAGATGAATCTAACGATGGTTGAAATGAATCTAAATGAAATGAAAAACTTGACAAAAGCATAAACATGAAACTAAAAGAAATACCACGATTATGAAAGCACAAATCGCCAGTAAGTGAACTAGCAACACTTCGTCGCTCAAAATGCTCCTTCTCTGTATATCCTTTTTGGGTGAGAAAACTCACCGTTTTTATAGACCCAAGGGGTCTTTTTGAATTAACATGCAAAAGTGTTTCTTTGCATGAATGCTTTTGTTTGTGAAGAGAAGACTTCTTCTTGATCAAGGGCTTCTTAATTGCCTCTCGTGCATGTCTTTGCATGTTTTAGCAAAGCTCACTTGCACTCCCATGCAATGAAGGGATAGCTAAGTGGCAAATCTGAGTTGTCTTAAAAAGCTTACTCTCCTTCCCATGCAGTGAAGGGAAAGTCAATTGGCAGATGTGTGTTGTCAAAAGAACTCACTCGCACTCCTATGTCATGCATGAAAAGCTGAGTGGTAGTTCTGAGTTGTCATGCGCTGAGGTCTGACTTTTTGCTGGTCAAACCTGGCATTCGTCCCACCCAGAAGCGAGCGCTAGTAATCGTCCCTGGGTGAAACGAGTACAAATCCATACTCGTCCTTGGGTAGGACGAGTACAAATTCGCACTCGTCCCTGGGTGGGACGAATAAGAAATAAAGTGTCTAAAAGGTGCCAAACTGATTTTTGACTTGCAAAGCTGCTGTGTAAGTGGTTAGAACCACTGTTTAACCTCTGGGGGCTACCCTGGGGGCTGTGTGTGTTAATGTGATCAGTGTTTGTAGTCACATAATCGGATTGGTGCTGTTTTGGTGTCTACAGATAAGCAAGATAGCCATTTCGCTTATGGTAACCGGGATTACGGTGCAGGTTTCATCTTTCGTTCACACAACTTAGGAATTTTTTATATGTGTGTTAATATGTGTTGGGATGCTACGTAACAAGGTGTGATCCAAGTAAAACTTTCCCATGTAAAATCTGCTTAACTGTGTACAGTTCGTGGCTAGAAATTTAAAGACATCTGAATAACGAAAACCCTATATACATTAGGCGACACTGACGATGCTAAAATAAAAGGATAATATGCTGGATGTAGGTGTTTATGAAAATGGATTTGCGGTGAAAATGATGGAATGGCCAAGTAATGACAGCCTATGGTGCTTTTGACACATCATCAACAACTCATTTCATTCATTCCATATCCATACATCATACAAATTAGAAACATCCCATTCATAATCACCTCTGCATACATCAAACACATACATAAAAAACATGCCACAAAAAAAAAAAAAAACAAAACAAACAAACACAACAAAACAACCAAAATATAAAAATGACAAATGCCAACAAAAACACTAAAAATTGCCGGACAAAAGTGCTCTTGCACTTAACCTCTTCGCATTAGAAAACTGATGTCGGGGTCTACCTTGTCGTTATTCTACTCCCTAAGAAGGCTACCATAGCCGGACCGCTCCACGGGAAGATGGATTTTCGCCAATGTTACCCCCAAATGGCATCCCAAAATGGGTTCACACCCACCAAAAATAGGTCCACAAAAAAAAATCAAGAAATTGCTCGCGCATTCAACGGACAACATCTGAAGGCACCCTCACTTAAGTCATCTTGGGTCAAGCGACTCGTCGCTTTTCTCATGTCAGTCATTCCTTCATCGATTCGTCGCTTGAGGGGGTAGTCACACTTAAGTCATCAATCAACAAACACACACCCAATCACGGTAATAGCATGCATTCAAAGAATCATTGACAAAGACAATCACGCTCCTACTTGGGGCAGCAAACAAGCAATTATCACAAACTTATTAAACACTTGGCATTCCCAAAGCATGAACACAAGGTTCCCCCATGGATAAAAGGTTGCGCCCTTTGCCTATTCATGACTGATCAATGTCCAAGCTCAAGTCACACCTCACCAAAACAGGTTAATACTTGAAATCAAATTCCTTAGCTCGTCAAAAGCAAGGATTCAAGAATGCATGCCCTTTCCATGCTTGGGGCATCAAGAGTTGGTTAGGTTACTAAGAAACCCTAATAATTAGTGCTTTGGTTATCTATTTTTGCTTGACGTTGTGCCATGCACATCGCTTCCCAAAAAGGGGCATCTATAGACACCAAAATAGCACCAATCCGATTATGTGACTACAAACATTGATCACATTAACACACACAGCCCCCAGGGTAGCCCCCAGAGGTTAAACAGTGGTTCTAACCACTTACACAACAATTTTACAAGTCAAAAATCAGTTTGGCACCTTTTAGACACTTTATTTCTTATTCCTCCCACCCAGGGACGAGTGCGAATTTGTACTCGTCCTACCCAAGGACGAGTATGGATTTGTACTCGTTTCACCTAGGGACGATTACTAGCGCTCACTTTTGGGTGGGACGAATGTCAGGTTTGACCAGCAAAAAGTCAGACCTCAGCGCATGACAACTCAGAACTACCACTCAGCTTTTCATGCATGACATAGGAGTGCGAGTGAGTTCTTTTAACAACACACATCTGCCAATTGACTTTCCCTTCACTGCATGGGAAGGAGAGTAAGCTTTTTAAGACAACTCAGATTTGCCACTTAGCTATCCCTTCATTGCATGGGAGTGCAAGTGAGCTTTGCTAAAACATGCAAAGACATGCACAGAGGCAGTTAAGAAGCCCTTGATCAAGAAGAAGTCTTCTCTTCACAAACAAAAGCATTCATGCAAAGAAACACTTTTGCATGTTAATTCAAAAAGACCCCTTGGGTCTATAAAAACAGTGAGTTTTCTCACCCAAAAAGGATATACAGAGAAGGAGCATTTTGAGCGACGAAGTGCTGCTAGTTTACTTACGGGCGATTTGTGCTTTCATAATCGTGGTATTTCTTTTAGTTTCATGTTTATGCTTTTGTCAAGTTTTTCATTTCATTTAGATTTATTTCAACCAACGTTAGATTCATCTTTTATTTTTCATACACAGGTGCTACTGACTTTCTTGTTTGTTTCTTTGAGTGCAGAGTTGCAGCATTAGAGGAGCGGCGAGGAGTCTACCTTACCAACGCAAGCGACGGCAACATTTGGCCTGCCCATTCCAAATGTGGACATGCGAAAGGAGGAAGACTAAGTCACAAATTGTAACAAAGACCAATTTAATGCTCCTAGCCCCTTAAAAGGGAGGAGACGTCTATGTAACCGAGGATAAGAAATTTGAATAAAGAGGGCTATGATTTCCTTACATATTTTCTTTCATTTCCAATTTATCTCCTTTCCTTGTTTTTGTGCATAGGATTAAAGCGTTACATTTCGTCTTATATTGCATAGTTATAGTTTTCCTTTTGCTTTCGGAATCTCGTGCTTTCAAGGATACACTTAGCTTGCCCTAGTGGAAGGTAGCTATGGATGTAGAGTAGAAATCTTTGATGAAGAGAAAAACATGGAATCTTGATATTCCAAAATAAAAGAAGACCATAGGTTGCAAGTGGGTCTTCAAAATCAAATACAAGGTAGATTGATCCATTAATAAGTATAGGAATGACTTGTTGTAAATGGCTATGCATAAAAAAAATTAATTATGAAGAGATATTTGCATCCATAACGAATATTACAACCATCTGTATATTTTATGAACTGACAACATAGTTCGGTTGAAAACTTCATCAAATGGATGTCAAAAGTGCCTTCATTAATGATGAAATCAATGAAGAGGTGTACATAATACAACCTAAAGGCTTTGTTGTCAATGAGAAAATCAAAAGGTCTGCAGACTGATCAAGTCATTGTATGGGTCGAAACATGATCCCAAAGCCTGGTACATCAAAATTGATGATCACCTATTGTAGCATGGTTTCACCAATAGTCCCTCTAACTTGAATATCTATCTTAAGAAAGCTAGATTTGAGATAGTGATACTCGTGTTGTATTGATGATTTGGTCATCACTGGAAGCTTAGATGATATGGTAAATGGTGTGAATAATGAATTGAAAGAGTTATTTTGCATGACAAATCTAGGATCTAAATTATTATCTTGGCTTGGAGATATGACAAAGAAAGAAACATATTGTGGTTTGACAGACAAAGGATGTCAAGATACAACTAGAAAAATACTAGATGATAGAATTTAAACCAAAGGCAACACCAATGGAGTGAGATTTACAACTATCCCAATATGATAAGTCACCTCAAGTATTTGGTACACTTTATCATTAGTTGATTGGGAGTCTCATATACTTGATAAATACTAGCCCTTATATTATCTTTGTTATGAGTTATCTTTCAAGGTTCATTCTGTAGACACCAAAACAACACCAATCCGATTATGTGACGACAAGCACTGATCGAATTGACATACACAGCCCCTAGGGCAGCCCCCAGAGGTTAAACAGTGGTCCTAACCACTCCCACAATAGTTTTGGAAGGTCAAAGGTCAATTTGGCACCTTTCAGGCACCTTGCTCCTTATTCGTTCCACCCTGGGATGATTACAAACTGGTATTCGTCCCACCCTGGGATGATTAGCAGTATTCGCTCCGGGGTGGGGCGAATAGCAGGTTTGATGGGAAAAAGGTCAAACCTTGACAAATGGCAGCTCAGATCCGCCACTTAACTCCTCCTTCAATGCATGGAGTGCGAGTGAGCATTTTTGAGCTCAAAGAGGCAATCATAGGGGCAATCATGGAGCCCTTAATCAGGGAGGAATCTTCTTCCCCCTGGCAAGGCATGATGGCCAAGTGGCGCCTCTGCATGCTCATTCACAAGAGACCCTCAGGTCTATAAAATGGTGAGTCTTCTCACCCCAAAAAAAGATAGAGCAGGAGCATTTGGAGCAATGGAGTGCTGCCGAATTACATCCTCACCCATCGTTTGTGCTTCTTACATCCTTGATCTCTCTTTTGGAAGGGAGGTTATTGGGTGATTATTGGAAGCGCAATCCGGACCCAAAACCCAAACATTTGGCCACAATACCCCACCTAATTTTTTGACACAACCCCATAAGAGGTTTTGGACCCATCCCAAGTGGATTGGTGCCAAAACCGAGCCCCAAACGATGGGCGTCCTGCCCCCGGCGCCCCCGCACTGCTGCAGTCCTAATCGCCCCACCCCGGAGCGATTAGAAATCTATGGTAGATTTCCCTACTATTTCTTTTGCATTTGATTCTAGGTCATCCATATATGCTGTCATTTAAATTTCATGTCATTTTGATGAGTTTTGACTGTGCTTTCAATGTTTCTCGCTTTCACTAACATACAGGGAGCATCATCGGATACAGGGTGATCGAGGCAGAATCTGCAAAATCCGACCATCTGGGTCATCCCAAAATGCCCCGTTTTGTCTAACCCCAACTTTGTAGGTGTTTTGGAGGCCCCTGGATGGGACATTTAGGAGGTCACCTACTGACATTTTATGACAGTCCTAATCGTCCCACCCCGGAGCGATTAGAAATATGTGGCAGATTTCTCGACTGTTCCTTTTGTAGTGTGTTCCTGGTAATGTTTTCTTGCTTTTGTCAAATTTTTAGCTCATTCTGATATGTTTTAGTTATCATTTTAATTATTTTATGCATGCATCAACCGTAGGCCTTGGGGATCGCATGTTTCCCTCCATCCGTAGGTGCTACTAACCGTTTACTATTTCTCTGAACGTAGGATCTTGACACCGGAGGGGCAGCAAGGAACTATAGATGCACTCATGCAAGCGGCGGTGACGTTTGGTCCACCCATTTTCAATGTGGGCACGCGGAAGATCCCAAAGGGGAATATCTCATTTGTGGTGTAACAAAATTATGTCCGACGCTCCCAGCCCCTGAAAAGGGAGGAGACGCATTGTAACCCGATCTCGAGAAAATTAATAAAATAAAGGGCTGCACTTTTACATTTGCTTTAAATCTCATTTCAATTCGTTTGTTTTCCCTCTTTTCATGCATTCTCGTTCGTAGGACTTAGCGTTACATTTCCCTTTTGTTTGCTTCCGTATCCTCGTGCTTTCAGTGGCGATCACGGTGGGACCACTGTCCCCTGATTTTGAGATCAAATTTTTGATCAAAAGTTGTGTGTTTTTGCTTGCAGGTGTCAATATTTCAAGCACTAGACTGCTGCTCGTTCCACCCTGTGGCGAATACAGAGCTGGAATTCGTGTCACCCAGGGACGAATGGGCATTCGTCCCACCCTGTGATGAATACAGATCTGTTATTCATCCCACCCCGGGATGATTAGCTCTCTATGTAGTTTTAGAGTAGAAACTCGGAGGCATCCGGTTTGGGCGAGAGAAGAGGTAGGGGTTCGAGCATCCTCTGTCATTTTCTATTTTCTGTCTCTGTCATTTCATGTTTCTTTGCTTGCATAGGAGAGTTTTGTTGCATGTTTTTCTTTCTTTGCGCAAATAAAAAGAACCCCACACACCACGTGGTAATTTAAACACCAAGGAGTTGGTCGTAAAACCCCAACCCTTGATCAAGACCAACGGTGGATTTCATCACCACCTTGGCTTGAATTTTTGCATACATAACCCCGATCGCTACTGTTGCTAGACGTAAATCCCGATGAAAGCTGACCAAGTGTAGTTGGGGTGATTCCCAGTGCATGAGGATAAGTCTTCTATGGTAGGTGTCAAAAATAGGGTGATTCCCCTTCCGTACCGCCTATGTTCCACGTACCATTCTGCTCTCGCGTACCAATAGTTTCCCTCACGTAAGGGCGGGTATATTGAGAGGTTTGGTATAACGGCCTGGCAATGGTATATTGAAGGGGCGACCATTTTGGGAGACATAAGAGCCATCATATTGCATGTACAACAACACGTTCTTTACAAAGCTTTCAAAACAAAAATCAAAACACACTAAACCAGATTTAGGGCACACCTTTAATCTATAAACGAGATAATCACTTCTTTGATTGTGTGGTTCCCTTTGTTTAGTGTAGAATAAAAAAATCATAAAGAAGATAAAAACCTACATAGCTTGTAGAGAGACACCACCATGGTGTACACCCGTAGCCAAGCCCAATCATGGGCAGAAGCTACGAAAAGTGTACAAGGGGGCACAAGTCACCTCCGCTATAGCCCCAAGGACTTGGTCATACCACCTTGGTGGCCTGACCCACAAAATAGTCCACATCATACCATGACGGAATGGGACTATGGAGGCACCCCTTCGAGGGACACTCCCATTCAACATAGACCCTTTCAGGAAGAGTCCTTACACGTGGCACTCAACATAAATGGGAAGGCTCCCTTAGACGCTCGTTATGAGTGGCCACCATGCAATGAAGTGCTAGAACAACATAGGGTCCATAAGGAGGGGCCACATGATTACATCATCCCTCCTCTACCCCTTATTACTGTCAGAAACAATAGGCCAAATCCGGAGCGCAAGGCTCTTCAGATAGGGCGAGCCAACTCTGCCCACCCCTTTCACATATACGAAAGGGAGCATGAGGAAGACCATTACATTCCTCAAGAGCAATACATAGTATGGGAGCAATGCGCTTCTGCACCTGCTATCTATCAGGATCACCTACTAAGGCCAGAGCCTCGGGTGAATGTCACTAACCTCGATAGAGGGAAGCGACCTATAGAGATCTTGGATCATCATGACCGAGATAAATATGTAGGAGAGGCATCTAGGCCTCCTAGACTCAAGACGATAGAACAAATTGACTTGGAATTTGCCAAACATGCCACCCATCGAGCGCAAATCATGCAGCTTGAGCAAGACCAACAATAGTTGGAGCACCTGTATCGCCTTAGCAAAGAGCGCATTCGACGTCAAACAGATGAGCTGCTCCAGAACACTATGCCTGAGAGGGTTCCAACCCCTCGCACACAAAGAGTAGAACTGTATGAGAGGCACAACCCCTTGGTGCGAGATAGGTCTCCATGACCTTACCAAGTGTTGCCTCCGAGACCTCCTAGACCTGAGCGGGAGGCCACTCCTAGGAACAATGATGGGCACCCTCCACGGGCACCCACCCATGTTTATAGGTCACACCCAGGAACTCCTCAAGAAGTCTATGAGGAGTATGAGCAAGAAGAAGAGCGGGTTGAAACGCCCTACCAAGGCAGAGGGGGTGCTATCCGGCCACCCCTCCATAGGCCTCAAGTTCCCCGCAACCCACAATGGGAACAAACCAAGGAGGAAGAGATCAAATATTTCGATGCATATAAAGCGCTGCTAGAGCGCTTAGAGTCTATGGAGACCAAGACTTTTGGGCCCCAAAATCCCACTTTATGCCAGCTCCACAGTCACCCTGTGCATCCGTCAGTGTCGGCACCCCCATACCCTGAACACTTTAAACTGCCCTAGTTGGCAATATTTAGAGGGGAGGAGGATGCCCAAGAGCACATGACTAGATTCTTGAGCCAATGCTTTGGCATTCAGGACAATGATGCTTTGTTGCTAAGAACATTTATAACCATGTTCGTAGGCCCTGCCTCGGATTGGTTCACTCAGTTACCAAAGCATAGCATCAGTAACTTGGATCAGCTAGTGGATGCGTTCCTCGAATGCTTCACCTTCAACACCAAGAAGAAGGCATCACTAAGTGACCTAGCTAGCCTCAGGAAGTATGAGGAAGAAACCATGGCGGCCTATGGAAATCGGTGGAGGACATTGCTTTCAAAGTTACCTTACCTCCCTCCCATGGCCGACCTGACCCAAATGTTCTCAAAGAGCTATTTGAGGTCGATCTCCATGCTATTGTAGCTGCAGCAATATGCCACTCTTGAGGAAGCCCTGGCGCAAGCTAGAATCATTGAGGAGATCAAGATACAGGATGGCAAGATTGCCAAGCCATGCAAGAAAGAGTGGCCTAAAAATACCAAAATAGGGACCACACAACCGAAACCCGTTATGGTCAATCAGGTTGCTATCAACGCACCAAAGCCTGCACAAGCAACACAACCCCCAAAGGCTAACTATCAGGCGGTCCCTCTTGACAGTTATGAAAGATAAAATCATCGACAAGAGCAAAATCAGCAGCGTCGCCCTAGGCGATAATTCACACCCTTTACAGAGTCTAAAGACTCCTTGTTTGACCGTTTGTCAGTGGCAAACTTGATAAACCTACCAGAGAGTCGACCTGTAGACCCCAACATGCCAAAACCCAAAGGTTATAGGGAAGACTTGTACTGTAGGTTTCATCGACAGAAGGGACATGACCTTTATGCATGTTGGAAGTTCAAAAGCTTCGTGCAAGACCTAATCGACAACAAGATGCTAGTGGTGGATAATCTCGTAGCACCAAACAACCAATAGATGGAGGTCTTCAAAGACCCCCTGCCTACCCATGATGTGCAGGCAAAAACCCTTCAAGTCAATGAGGTGACACAGAATTGCCCCATGCAGGGGTATGTAGGAATGATAAGCATCGTGACTAGGAACAAGAGGTACCCAAGCACAGCTACCCCCGTTGTAGCTACAGGAGAGGTTCCATCAACGTCACAACCTCAACAACACCCTACACAACCTCCTCCGCCTAGACCAGTGGCCACGATTCGGACCAAACTTACCCAAAGTTTGAGGACCACGTCGGCTAGGCTCTCCAGCTCTCCATTTACGAGCTCATACAACAATCATCACCCCATCGGGAGGCTCTAATGGAGATACTAAAAGCCATCGAGCTGCAGCCCCACGAAGCAAACTCTTTCAACAACTTCGTGGGACATGTCAAATGATGCACCGAGCCAGTCATCACCTTTAGAGAAGATGAGCTAAAATCAGTGACTGGTGACATGGCGGATCCACCCCTACACGTCATTGCATGGGTCAACGAGATTCCATATAAGAGGGTGTTGGTGGACACTGGCTCATCCAGTAATATAATTACAATAGTGACATTGAAACACCTGAAGTTGCCAGCCTCTCACATCATGGCCTCCACCTATACTCTGCGAGCATTCAATGATGCGATATGCTCGATGGTGGGCACAATTGTCCTGCCCATCCAGGTGGGACAAAAGACTATTCCTACATTGTGCCACATCTTGGAAGGTGAGATGGCCTATAATATCTTGTTGGGCCGGCCTTGGATCAGGGACATGAAGTGTGTCCCTTCGATAGCCCACCAATGCCTAAAGTACACATTCGAAGGGCAAGTGCATGTAGTCCCGACGGACTTAGAACCCTTCAAGTATTGCAATGCGGTACAACTAATGCCGCAATCGACCCTTCCATCAACACATTTGGATTTTTAGTTGAATCCATCTAAATAGGGTCTGATTCCGCATACATCCCCATTGTTAAGTCCATCAAACCCCCAGTCGGGTCCATCTTCATCATCTGGTCCTTCACCAATGATGCCACCTACGATGGCCACACCGAAGGACAATGGGAAGAAACCCCTGGAAGAGGCACCACCATCAGTCTCAACCATCTCTACCGAGGAGATGCCTAGCCGAATGGAAGTCGAGACGCCTAGTTCACCCGACATGGAGTGGACTCAGGAAGAACTCCCATTCCCTCCCCCTCAACCACCAACAATAACCGTTGAGATGGCCAATACGGGCCTGGGGGAGTATCTGGTATGGAACATTGTAGCAACACCCACAATTGAGTCCATGCAGGACATGGGGAGACCTCGCCTCCCCATCGGTACTATTGTTCCTCTAGGCTACCCACCAAATCAGACAAACTTTGTATATGGGGGCCTCGATAATGGCATTGAACCTTACATGCAAGAAGAAGAAGATGAAGAGCCCTTTGTTGAGGACGTCAACTATTTGTCCAACCTAGACTTCGCTTTGAGATATCTTGGCCAATGCAATTGGCATGGATATGGGTTGGGCCGATATGAGCAAGGAGTGCACGTTCTTTGCCAACCAAGATATCAGATGCCATACGACAAGTCGGGAGTAGGGTTCAACCACCCCCTACCCCTGGACATCTTGGTAGAGAACATGCAAGGCCTAGGGATAGGCAACAAGGATGGGTTGGCATTAGATCCATATGCCAATCCTAACACAACATATACATTGGGGGATTATCTCCCATTGTTGACAACACACCTTGTTGACCTTGATAGCCCCATCCCTTTGATCGAGAAAGGAGAAAGTTTGAGAACTCACTTACAAGAGGGATATAGACAAGGTCAGGAAGGATCTTCGAAAGATGAGTCAGAGTATGAGGTAGCACCATGGGACCCTTTCGAATCGGATAGCAATCACTCACAAGTGACCCCCATGGATGACTACCAAGAAAGCCTCTTGGCAATGTTCCCTTTGGATGCTCCAATCGAGCAAGTGCCACCTCAAGAAATTTAGGTCCCCCCGTAGAGAGCAGAACAACCCCGATGGGACCAGATCAATTTGCTCGAGCAGGATGAGCCTCACATGTCACAAATAGTTGTCGAAGCCAACGAAGGCTTGTGGATCTCCGACAGTGATTATGAAGATGAAACTGAGATGGCATATCTCAATCATATGCGGTAGCAACAATACCCCATGGATCTTGATGACATGTTTGAACAATTAAACATGGGGCCAAGGCATAGGTGGCACCTAAACCCAACACAGTTGGACCAAGTGTTGCATCCGCCACTTTGGGCATACAGAGAGCACCTTCCACCCAGAGACCCTATAGAGTTATCAGTGCCAAGGGTAGACCCTGTCCTTCTATCCACACATAGGGCCGATCCATTTGTGCCAATACCCCCAAAGCCAGATCCGAAGCACAAAAATCATCCAGGATGTCCGAGTCACCACCCCCATGGTAATGGAGACCAAAATCATTTCATCAACATGATCTCCATTGACTTAACCGCCCCCATCCACAATCCAGCCGATCCAACATGGTCATTGTATCTAGACCTAGATGCCATAGACTGGGATCACGTTAATTCACCACCATCCCCATCATAGTATTGGCCTTGCGGTGAGATGCTTCATTTCACCCCAGGACCAACTCAGGATATCTTCCATGCTTGAAGAGGGACCCAAAGTTCCTAACGTAGATCTAAATTCAGTGAATGATATCCACTTGATCCCAACTCCACACCAGTTGGAGGATGGGTCCCACATGTCGATCGAGGAGACGACTGACGTAGACATCGGCTCCGATCCAATGAATCCATAGATCATCAAGCAGGGGGTAAGTCTATCCCTCGAAGAGCAAGCCGACTACATTGCCCTTCTCAAAGAGAAGAAGGAGGTTTTTGCATGGTCCTACAAAGACATGTCGGGGCTAGACCCGCAGCTAGTCATGCATAATCTAACGCTTGATCCGACAGTCAAGCCAGTTAAGCAAAAACTATGTAAGATGCACCCAACAGTGGCCTTAATGGTCAAAGATGAATTACAAAAGTTGTTGGATGCACAGTTTGTCATCTGCATGGATTACCCACCATGGTTGTCCAACATGGTGCCCATCAAAAAGCTTGACGGGAGGATTCACATATGCACTGATTTTTGAGATCTAAACAAAGCGAGTCCTAAGGATGATTTCCCCTTGCCTAGCATCGATGCATTGGTAGATGCTACAATAGGCCATGAAATGCTATCCCTCATGGATGGTTTCTCGGGATACAATCAGATTCGTATCAATCCCGAGGACCAACTAAAAATGGCATTCACAATGCCTTGGGGGACATTTTGTTATAAGGTCATGCCCTTTGGCCTTAAAAATGTTGGCACCACCTACCAACGTGCCATGACATACATCTTCCATGATCACATGCATAAAACTTTGGAAGATTACATGGATGATTTGTTGGCCAAATCTCTTTTGCGCCCAGATCATCTCGATGACTTAAGCAAGATCCTCGATCGCCTCATCGAACACAAAGTCAGACTAAACCCCAAGAAGTGCGTATTTGGCATCACATCTAGAAAACTCTTGGGTTTCATAGTCTCAAAATGAGGCATCGAGGTGGATCCACATAAATTCAAGGCAATCCTTGAAATGCTCCCCCCAACTACCATCAAGCAGCTCAGAAGCCTGCAGGGAAAGGTCGCGTCAATCAAGCGCTTCATAGCGCAGTTATCTGACAAGTGCCGACCCATGAATAAATTATTGCACAAGGGGGTAGCATTTCACTGGGATGACGAGTGCCAGTCAGCCTTTGATGACATTAAACAATACTTGGCTTCACCGCCAGTATTGGCACCACCTAGACCAGGAGTGTCATTCTATTTATACATCTCAGCTACGAGGTGGCACTGGGCGCCATGCTAGCCCAAAAAATGAACTACACAAAGAACAGGCTACTTACTATCTTAGCCGCACCCTAGTCGGTTATGAACTTAACTATGCATACGTTGAGAAGCTATGCTTGGCGGTGGTGTTTGCTACCAAAAAGCTACGCCATTACATGTTGAGCAACATGACGTATGTTGTGTCTAAGGAGAATCCATTGTGGTACATGATGAGTCATACTTATCATAGTAGCCGCACGATGAAATGGATCATGTTGTTGATGGAGTTTGACATCAAATTCATTGGATAGAAGTCCATCAAAGGTCAAGTCATCATCGATCAACTAGCAGAGGCTCCTCTCGAAGATGATCAGCCTCTGACCATAGAGCTACCCGATGATGGGGTCTTCCATGTCTCAGAATCGCCAGATTCTGATGAGCCTGAGTCACAGGCCGACATAACCCTATTTTTTGATGGTTCTAAATGTGAGCAAGGGGGTGGCATGGGAATCGTATTCTTCACACCGCAAGGGGCTCCAATGCCTCTATCATTTAAACTTGATTTCCCATGCACCAATAACAATGCAGAATATGAAGCCTTGCTCATAGGTCTTCAGACAACAATCACCATGAACATCAAATGCTTGAACATCTTTGGTGATTCATTGTTAATCGTCAACCAAGTGAAAGGGGTATTCCAATGTAAATGCCCAGTTCTACAAGGCCTACAAAGCCCTTGTGGATAAATTCTTGGCAAATCTTGAATGGTACGACATCGAGGCACTCCCTCGGTCATCGAATCATTTTGTGGACACTATGGCCTCCTTGGGGTCACTAATCCCGCAAGACCCTTCTGGTGAGATGACAACCATTCAAGTCAAAACACTATCGCAATCCATGATGGAGCGTGCAAGCTCTGACTTAATGCCAGGAATCCACCTAATCCAGATTGAACCATCTCAGGATAGGTTCTCTCGAATCCATGATTGTCTGAATCAAGCCAACTGGGGGTCCTTGTTCTCCCCTATTCCCCTTAATAGCAACACAACGCTATTCTTACAGGTTCTTTCCCGCTCAACTTTTGCTAGGGATGAACTTCAAGAGGGATTGGTTGTTCATACCGTCGAGGCTTCTGATCAGCAGGATTGGTACACACCCATAAGAGACTACCTCAAGCTAGGTAACCTCCCACTTGGATTGACGCACGCCACGAAAATATCATTCAAACAGAAAGCGGCAAAACATGTCTTGCTAGGAGACATTTTGTACCATCGAAGCTATGAAGGGATCCTCCTCCGTTGCTTGGACCAGCAAGAGTCCTCTTGGGTGATCACCCAAGCGCATGATGGTACATGCGGTGGCCACTTCAGTGGTATGGCCATCGCAAAGCGCATTCTTCGCATGGGCTATTATTGGCCATCTTTAGAGCGAGATTGTTGCGCGTATGTAAGGAAGTGCGTGAAGTGTCAACACCATGCTAATTTGACACACGTACCTTCTCAGGCCTTGCAGCCGATCCAATCGGCTTGGCCATTTTCATAGTGGGGCTTAGATCTAATCGAAAAGATCTCCCCTACGTCATCAGGTCATCACACGTTCATCATAACGGCCACAGAGTACTTCACCAAGTGGGTGGAAGCAATTTCGCTTACCTCTATGACTGGAACCCGCATTGCGGAGTTTATTTTACATAACATCATATGTCATTTTGGTATTCCATCCAAGATCATCTCGGATAATGGGACGTCATTCAAGAACAAAGATGTGCATGCTTTGACCACAAAGTACAAAATTCAGCACAGTTTTTTGACACCCTATTATCCACAGGAAAATGGGCAAGCAGAGGCATCAAACAAAATGCTAGTTGCCATCCTCAAAAAGATAGTCACAGATAGTCATAAGGATTGGCACATTCAAATACCACTTGCTCTTTGGGCTTATCGCACTAGCATTCGGATGCCCACTGGGGCAACTCCGTTTTCACTGGTGTATGGCTCCGAGGTAGTCATGCCTCTCGAGTTGGAAATTCCTTCCCTATGCATATCAATGCAAGAGTTCATCGATGATGACACTACGTGGCAGGCCCGGTTAGACCAGCTTACGTTGCTTGATGAACGATGCGTCAATGCTCTCGAGCATTTGCGTATCTACCAAGAGCGACTTAAGAAAGCATACAACATGAAAGTTCACCTGAGGGACTTTTAGGTTGGTGACCTGGTCTTAAAAGAGAACCAACAAAACTCTAACTTGCCGCCCCATCTAAGGGACAAGTTCATGGCAAACTGGTTAGGTCCTTATGTAATTGACAACAAAATAGGACCTGGAACATACCGGCTAGCCTCTCTTGATGGAATCAAGGAACTAGAACCCTTGAACATCAGTCATTTGAGGCCATTCCATATTTAAGAGAGACATAGCCCAACCAAAAAGCTCCAAGGATTCCCATAATCGCTTGGTCAACCCCAAAAATGCCCCAAAGGTGCCCATAAACCCTTTGGTCACCCCAAAAGCTCCAAGGATTCCCAATCTCTTGGTCACCAAAATCCCCAAGTCCATACCCTTTGGTCACCCAAACTCCAAGGTTCCACAATCGCTTGGTCACCCCAAAATGCCCCAAAGGTGCCCATAATCCCTTTGGTCAAACCCAAATAAGTTGTACAAGGTGTCATAACCCTTTGGTAAACCAAAGCTCCAAGGATTTATTCCAAAGGTGTATAAACCCTTTGGTCAAACCAAATGCTCCAAGGATTCCCACAATCGCTTGGTCACCCCAAAAAGCTCCAAGGATTCCCCCAATCGCTTGGTCAACCTAAAATGCCCCAAAGGTGTCCATAAACCCTTTGGTCAAACCAAAAGCTCCAAGGGTTCCCACAATCGCTTGGTCAAAAACAAATATTCAAAAACAAACAAAAACAAAAGATAATCAAAAATAACAAAAAAATTGCATCTCACTTCCATGCATACTCTTAAAAAATCAAAACACAAAAAATATAGCTGCATTAGGCATCGCATACATACATTGCACATTTGTTGATCATACAAGTCAAGGGCACCATAGACTGTAATTACTCGACAATTCCATCATTTTCCACATTTTTCCACTCTAAAAATAATCCATCAAAAATAAACGCCAGTCACATTTTTCACAATATCATAGTCAGTTGTCTTCTAATGTATCTAGGGTTTTCACCATTCAGTTGTCTTTAGATTTCTAGCCAAAAACTGTACAAAGTCAGACAGATTTTACAAAGGTAGAGTTCTACTTGGATCACACCTTGTTACGTAGCATCCCAACACAAGCTAAAACACATTAAAAAAATTCCCAAGTTGTGTAAACGAAAGATGAAACCTGCATAGCAGACTCGGTTACCATAAGCGAAATGGTTATCTCGCTCATCCCCCTGTGCGAATGACCCCAAGAATGCTGAGAGTTGGCAAAAGGACAAGCATCTTCCCTACCCAATTCCCCCAAAATCCCAAGTTCTCAAAAAGTTGCAAACATCACACATTGCAAAAAGTCAAAATTTAAACTCCACAGATTGATATCCACACCCTTAAAGTGCATACATCAAAAAGCACAAGCAATAGTGATTCTCATCACTCAATATCTAAATCCCTTGCTCAAAAAAAAAAAATAAAAAATAAACAGTGATTTTTATCACTATATAAGAGCAAGTATCCCAATACAATTAAAGAAAAGAAGGGAGTCGAACTTGAATCCCTGGAACTCTCAGCATTCGAAAGGTCATGAGGTGATCCTTAGTACCGGTTTGGTGGATAGCCTATCGGTCACTGGTGGCAAACCTCCCGCATGACGATATATCTATCACATTAAATTGTGTGCAGATCAATGTTTGCATGTGGATGAGCTAGCTTATGGTATCCTAGATGGCACCGCAGATTAATCTTACTAAATACAACAAAGGAGTTAGTGGAGCTAATTAGGTGATCCTCAGTACAGGTTTGGTTGATAGCCTATTCGGCACTGGCGGTATCCTGACAAATACCACATGAACGAACTCAATTGCACACACAGGGATGCGAAATAACTTGGTCAAACTCAAGTCTGATTCATACCTTATTCAAAAGTCTTGTAAGATAAAAGTACAGTCTTGGCTAGTTAGTTAAAACATCTGAGTCTCAGAAAACCTTAACTACATTCTAAACCAACTGTGATACATTCCATTATTACACCACCATAAAAAATATATACAAAACAAAAGAAAAATATATACATACAAAGTCATTTCATAACGCAATCACCTAGTACAAAAAAAGCCATTAAGTCCTTGTATAGTTTATGGTGCCACCGCCAAATATCAACAACTCAATTCATCCATTCCATATGCATACATCATATAATTAGAAACATCGCATTCACAATAACATATGCATACATCAATGTAAATACATGTGCATAAAATCAAACCATAACAAGTGTATAAACACAAAGAAAGTCATGTATATATATCATCAAAAATGCCCTCAGGCTACAATAAAACGGTCCTCGGACCTCACCAAAAAAAAAAAGCAAAATCTCAAAAACCCCCAAGCCTAGGGCGTCGGCCACCATGATCACGTAGGATCGGTGCGACGGGAACTACCCCTAGTGGTGTGGGTCCTATGGGACCTCTCAGGGTGGCTACTGCTAGCCCCCGCATCACGCCCACTAGTGCCCCCCTCATCCAACCGCCTGTGATGAGAAGATGTTGACTGCTCAGTATCACTGTCTCTCATCCGACGTGAAGATCCACCTCCAGGGAGCTCAGGTAACCGCCCATCGAGGTGGATAATCTCTACCTCCAACTCCATCCGGTGCCGAACCAAATCCATCTCCCATCGATGGTACGTAGCCAATGCATCATCGCGCTATGCCAACTGAGTTCGTAGGAGATCCCTCTCCTGTGAAGCATCTATGTCCCCATCCCGTCGATGGTACGTAGCCAATGCGTTCTCCCACTCCGCCAACTAAGTCCATAGGAGATCCCTCTCCTGTAGAGCATCCCCGAGCTCCTCATCCCATCTTCGAAGTAGATCCTCCAATCGTACTATCTCAGCACGATGCCTCGCCTCCATACCCTCTAGGACTGCCTGAGGCATAGGCATATCAGGGACGACAGGCTGCTCTGGCTCCCACTACTCCAGGATGTCCTGCATATCCGATTGCTCTGAAATCCCAAAATAATCCCCCTTAAAGCTATCAACCTCCACCATGTCAGCACCGCCGTTCGCTGATCATGTGGAGTAGTTCGAATAGGAAGCCCGTCTATCAAAATCCACAGAATTCGATAGACATCCTCCAGGGTCACCGTCATCTCTCCTGTTGGGAGATGAAAGGTATTGGTGCGAGGATCCCACAAGCTGATCAGGGCAGTTAGATATGCCCGATCCCCCACCACAGGCTCTAACCGAGTCACATGCTTGAGCCTCAGGGCGTCAAGCCAATCCCAGTCTGCCGCAGTCAGTGCCTCCCTTGCCTTCGAAAACACTGTCGGCACATGGTACCGGCTCTTCACCACCTGAAAATCAAAAACAACACAAAAACATTAAAAACATGAAAAAAAAACCGTACAACAAAAACATTTAATAAGTGTAAAACTAAAACATTTGATACATGTACAGTACAATCATTCAAAACAATCAAATAAACAACGCAATACCAAAAACAAACAACAAATTCAAAATAAACATTTGTCAGTTACCTAGGGTTTCTAACTTTAGTTACAACTGATAAAAACAAATAAACATTTGTCAGTTACCTAGGGTTTCTAACTTTAGTTACAACTGATAAATAAAAAACAAAAAAACACATTTGTCAGTTACCTAGGGTTTCTAACTTTAGTTCAAACTGATAAATAAAATACAAAAAAACAAATTCAAAATAATTTTTTTTCAGTTACCTAGGGTTTTAAACTTTAGTTACAACTGATAAATAAAATACAAAAAAAAAAAAATTCAAAATAAACATTTGTTCGTTACCTAGGGTTTCTAACTTTAGTTCAAATTGATAAATAAAAAAAAAAAAAAAAAAAACAAATTCAATTTGTCAGTTACCTAGGGTTTTTTTTGGTAATTATTATAGTAAATTAACAAAGGGTTTTTATAGAGGATCCCAAAACCTTATGAACAAAATTAGCCTTGCATCATGCCTCCTGGCTTTATGTATAAGCCTATTACAGAAATTGTAACCCCTAAACTAATTGCCCGAAGGCAACAGAAAAGGCATTTATGCCTGGTTAACCAGGAAACAAACCAAAATTTAAATAGGATAACAAAAAGTAACAGCCGAAGAAAATGAAACATAACCCCTAAAATAATTGCCTGGAGGCTATAGAAAAGGCATTTATGCCTGATTAACCAGGACACAAAATGAAATTTAAACAAGATAAAAAAAAGTAACAATCGAAGAAAATGAACCATTGGAGAGTAGAAGCAAAACCAACTAAACACCAGATGAGGAAAACAGTAATTTCGGATCCACCTAATCCTCTAAGTTCAGACATATCATAGCTAGTCCAAATCCTCCAGATCCTCCGAGTTCTGATGCTCTTGGGTCTACTTCAGATTCATCTGGATAGTTTGAGGTTCTTCTTGCCTCCCTTTCCCTATTGGAAGGGAGGTTTAGGCACATGCACATCGCCCGTCTGAGTATCAGAGTCATCTGAAAACAGTAGACATTGGGTGCCATTCGTGATGTCTACCGTCGTCTCTTTGTCTCTTCTATCTTTGTTGGGAGGTCGGCCTTACTTCCTCACACTTCCATAATCCACATTTTTCTTTTGGCTCCTAGTAATTCGAGGGCTCATATGTCCGATCTGGTTGACGACCCTCCTTCCCAAGAGGTAATCTTCTAGCAAGGTTTGGGACTGGCTAAAATCAAAAGGGCCCAGGTCCTGGAGCCTGGGTGGACCTAACTGAGAGGTGTTTTGGGGGGGGCCACCCCCCCTTCCTAGTAGGTAATCTTCCAGCATAATTTGGGACTCGAAAGGGTTCTGGTATTGAAGTATGGGTAAATCTGCCTATGAGGTGTGTTGGGGGGGAATGAACCTTCACCACCTGAGGTCCTAGAAGGGTGCTAACAACACACAGCTGAGAGTCCGATTGGAGGGAGATTCCTTCTTCTGGGTGGGAGGATTCGTGAAGGTCCCTGGATGGGCCTGGAGACTTAAGGTCTTTCGTAACAGGGGGCTTCACCTGACCAAAATCATGTTCCAAGGGGTTACAGGAATCCCACTTCTTCTTCCATGGCTTTTGAAGAGGACAATTGTGCTGGAGGTGCCCTTGAGAACTGCACTAGGGGCAAAAAGCTGGTCTATTCTCATATGCAATGGCTTGCTTGTGGAGAATGGAACCTCCGGACTGGAGAGTGATGGAGGAGGGAAGGACTGCCTCCAAGTCTGCCAAGACACAGAAATGGGCTTGGACAAATCTTGTTTGAACTCTGGTGGGAGGGTCAATGGTGACCAACACCCCAATGGAGCGGGCAATTTCTCGAATTACATTTTCATGCCAAAAAAAAAGAGGGAGACTCGGGAGCCTGACCCATATTAGAGCAATGTTGATGTTTTGGGTATCAGGGTTGAAGTCCATACCCCACTTCCTTAGAAAGAGACTCCTACGGCCCAGGAACCAAGGACCTCCAACCAGGATTTTGCAGTAGTCCTCCTTGTTGTTCAGTCTAATCACGAAAAAACCTCGGGTTAAGGCCGCCAACTCCATGAGACCAGAGGTTCTCCATTTGCCTGACGCCCATTTGCGAATGGTCTCCATATCTGGCCGACCACCAATAAACTTACCAATGAGGGTAAATTTTTCAAATTCCACGAAGCTTGAGAGAATTTTCGCCGGGATGTCCAACTCGTCCCCGATCAAAAACAACTCCTCGATGAAGATGCCGCTTAGGGTTTTTGAAGCCGTTGCCTGAGCATACGACTTTCGAGGTCCACCTCCCCATTTTTCTGGTGGATCCTTGCCATGGATGACACCATCTTCGGATGGCAAGGACTCCTTAGTGCCCCCGAACTCTGGTTGCTCTCCTTCCGCCCTACTGTGCCCGTGGTTCGATCTGTTGGCGCTCCCGTGCTCTCTCGCAGAAGCCTTCCTGCCCACCGTCATCTCAAAACCCTAACCCTCAACACATAGTTCATTTTTAGGTGTTTGTAGAAGTTCAACCAATTTTCAGTTACCTAGGGTTTTTGACTTTAGTTACAATTGATAAATAACAAAACAAAAAAAAACACACATTTGCCAGTTACCTAGGGTTTCTAACTTTAGTTCCAATTGATACATAAAAATACAAAAAAACAAAGTAAAACACTTTAACCTAGGGTTTTCATTCTAGTGTCAAACTGAAAAATACAAAACACAACAATAAAAGTTTTCAGTTACCTAGGGTTTGAACCTTAAGTTTAAAACTGAAAAACCAATAAAAAACACACAAATTTTTAGTTACCTAGGGTTTAACCTTAGTCTAAACTAATAAAAAATAGAAAACAACATAAAAACAATTTCTTTAAGCTAAGTTTTCGATCTTAGTTTAAACTAGGGTTTTCTTTTTTATTTTACAACAAACAAAATAAACACGGTTTTAACTAGGGTTTCAATCATAGTTCTAACAAAGCAATACAAAGCACAAATTCAAACAAACAACAAACATTAAACTAGGGTTTTTTTAGTTTAATCAAAAAATGAAATACAAAAGAAAAGAATTATGGTTTTAAATAGTAACACAAAACATGCAAAATAAAGAGAAGGGGCACTTACCGATATCACTTCGGCTCCGCCACTTGATGATCCAATCCATGAACTCATGATGTTCGAGAAATCCGATAGCACTCCGCTACGCGAACTCGACATCCTCCTCCTCATAGCTCCAAATCGCCAAAAAAGCAAAGTGCAAATGAGCCCAAAACCTAGTTTTGGACCTTAAATAGGCTTTTAGGCCTGTAATCGTTCCACCCTGGGATGAGCGCTCTAGTTAGCGCTCGTCCCACCTTGGGACGATTACAGAGCAAGAAAACCAAAAACAGCAAAAACTGCACCCAAATGCACAAAAAATAGCAATAAAATTTCCAAATAAGAGTGCTTTTGCACTTGACATTCTTGGCATGCAAAATAGACGTCGGGGTCACAAATCCTCACTATCCTACTCCCTAAGAAGGCTACCATAGCCGGACCGCTCCACGGGAGGACGGATTTTTGAGAATTTGAACCCCAAAATGCATCACAAAAAGGGTCCAAAGCCACCCAAAAATAGCAATAACATTGCCAAACAAGGCGCCTTTGGGCCTGTGCTTCTTGGCAGTCAAAACAGACGTCGAGGTCACAAATACTCACTATCCTACTCCCTAAGAAGGCTACCATAGCCGGACCGCTCCATGGGAGGACGAATTTTCAAGAATTTGAACCCCAAAATGCATCACAAAAAGGGTTACACCCACCAAAAATAGGTCAAATTATTGGGAAACTGCATAAGCATTCAACGAAAAACAACTGAAGGCACCCTTACAAAAGTCATATTTTTTTTGGTAATTATTATAATATATTAACAGTGGGTTTTTATAGAGGATCCCAAAACCTTATGTACAAAATTAGCCAACTTTCTAATGATGCATCATACCTCTTGGCTGTAACAATAAACCTAAATGAAAATAAAACCATCCTAATGCTGTAGACTTGAAAACAGCAAAAAGGGCTTTTAGGCCTGGAGACCCAACAACAAAAAGAAAACAGGACAGACCCGAGAGAAACCCAAAGAGAGGCCGCAAACAAAGAGACAGACACCATGGACAGCTAATCACGATCCTCCTGTCCTTCCGAATTTGGGTGCTGCTGGTTCTGCTTCAGGATAGAAATCATGGAGTTGACAGAAGTAAGAATGGAAGCAGCCAGGTCCAGGCCTTCCAAAAATGCCATGCCACCCCAAAACACGTCGAAATGGGCCTTCCAAAAACTGCGCAAGGAAAACATCAGGAAGGGATGTCTGCCCTGGCCAACCTTTCCACCTCGGATGGGAAGCGAGACCGCCACACAACCGGGCACGTGGTCGCGAGCCCTTTATTGGCCATGTGGTCAGCCACGCGATTTCCTTCTCTCAAAATATGATTTGCTTTCCATCTACCGCGATAGGAGAGAAGAGATCTAGCCTCGAGGATGATGTTGTAGACTTTCCAAGATGGATTTTTGGTGCCAAGAAGGTAATTCACGATGTTGAGCGAGTCACCCTCAATGATAAGAGGTCGGGGATCCTCAAAGAGAATCTGAATACCATTCAGAGCGCCTCGGGCTTCAGCATAATGATTCGTCTGGGAGCCCAAATCTTCACAATAGGCCATCACAATATTCTCGTCATGATCACGGACAACCCCACCAGCGCCAGCGGGCCCAGGATTCCCCTTAGCCGCTCCATCAAAGTTTAATTTAATCCACCCCACGGGGGGTTTGGTCCACACAACATTCCTTCGACAGGGCCCTTTAACAACCTCCAGAAATGGCCAGAGATTCATCATTTTGAGAATAGCTTCTTCGCTCGGAAGATGGGGACGGGGACTGGGAACAACAATAGAATTCTCAATGGCGTAAGATAACGCCCTTTGAGCAACAGAAGGGGGCCCTCTAGGAGCTCTGCCAAAGATTCTGGCATTCCTCTCTAACCAAATTTGCCAAATTAAATGGTGGAAGGAGGCCTCGAGGAGGAAGCGGAGCTTGGGATTCTTGAAAGGATTAGGCCATTGGTGAAAAGCATCTCTAAGGGATCGGGGAGAGCACCAGAGGATCTGGAAGGAGGATAGGACAATGCTCAGAACAGAGTGGGAAAACGGGCAATGCAAGAATAAATGATCCCTCGTCTCACAATCTGCTAAACACAAGTAACACCTGTTGGGGAAGGCAAAACCTCTCTTGTGAAGGTTGTCAATAGTTAAGGCTTTATTGTGGAAAGCAATCCATGCGAAGAAGTTGATTTTAGGAACAACTCCTTTCCTCCAAACAGTATTCCACCTGTAGTCCAGAGCAGTCTTGGTGGTGAGGAGCTCATAAGCTGATTTAACAGAGAAACGCCCATCCTCCGTACCACTCCAGATGATCCTGTCATTTCTCCTAGCAGAAGGAATTAAAATCGATTGAAGGATATTATCGAGGAAGGTAACCTCATTATTAAACCCCTCCACAACAGGAAGCTTCCATCGAGGGAAACGGGTGCTCCGATCTATGAAACCCGCCACCCCGAGCTGGGCGTTAGGGTCGGTCAGGCTTCTCGGCCCGGTGAGGTCTGCCCTCGACCCAAGGGCTTCTTCAATCGCCCACTTGTCCTTCCAAAAGGAAATGCAGTTGCCATCACCCAGAATCCAGCGGGCTCCCAGACTGATCAAATGCCGGGTTTGGAGCACAGATTTCCAAAATATCGATGCCACGGAGGATGTTTCAGCATCCAAGAAGGGAGTGGGGCCAAGATACTTCATTTTAACCAGCGAAACCCACTCCATCGGGTCGTTAGACATAATCCTCCAAGCGTGCTTCGCGATCAGAGCCAAATTCATAAGTCTTGATCTTCTCAACCCCAGGCCGCCTTGATCAATCCTCGAACACACCTTGTCCCAGGCTACAAGGGGAAGTCTAGATTTCTCTTCGTTACCAGACCAAAGAAAGGTCCTCTGAATCTTCTCAATCTTGGAGTGAGCTGCACTCGGAAGCATGAACACCGACATGAAGTAGGTCGGGATCCCCTGAAGACGAGGCTTTGGTAAGGGTGGCTTTCCCAGCTTGCGATAGGAGTTTGCCCTTCCAAGTGCCGAGTTTCCTGTGAAGGCGCTCAAGAATCGAGTTCCACATGTCCCCACTGGCCCGCCCGCTATAAGATAGAGGCAACCCCAGATAGGACGTAGGCAGGGAATCAATAGTGCACTCGAGAATTCTAGCAATCCGAATTTGTCTGCGCAGAGGAGTGTTAATAAAGTAAATTTTGCTCTTGATGTAATTGACCTTTTGCCCTGCAGCTTGCTCATAACGGAACAGGATCCTCTTGAGCGACTTGGCTTGAGCAACGGACGCCCCAGTGGAGATGAGGGTGTCATCCACAAATTGTTGATGAGTGACAGGATTAAATCTAGAAGTCGGCAAGATGCCAAAAATCTTGTTCTGTCGAAGAGCCTCTTTCATGGACCAACTCAGAACCTCCGCCAGAAGAATGAACAGGATGGGAGAAAGAGGATCACCCTGTCTGAGGCCTCTGGAACTTTGGAAATACCCAGCTGGGGACCCATTGACCAAGACAGAAAAAAAGGGAGTGGATATACAGCTGTAGACAAGGTCAATCCAGTGGGGATGAAAGCCGAACTTGAGGAGGACTGCACACAAAAAATTTTGATCGACACGGTCGAAGGCTTTGTTCATGTCGAGCTTAAGAAAAAGAGCAACATTCTTAGAGCGGTAAGCGGAATGAAGGGTCTCATGAACAGTGATAACACCATCAAGAATGTTTCTACCTTTGACAGTGCTTCCCTAACAAGGATCAATCAGGAGGGGGAGGACTGTTTTGAGTCTATTGGCTATAGACTTGGTAAGGATCTTGTAAAAAACATTGCACGAGCTAATGGGCCGATAGTCAGAGAAACTTTTGCAAGGAGACTTAGGAATGAGGGCAAGAAAGGTGGAATTGAGTTTCGAGTGGATAGATCTGGATGCTTGGATAACCTGAATAGCATCACACACATCTAGGACCATGACTTCCCACATGACTTGGAAGAATCGAGGGGGAAACCATCGGGCCCAGGGGCCTTATCTGGTTGCATGGAGAACAATGCTTCCTTAATCTCAGATGAGGAAAAAGGTTCCAAAAGTTTCATGCTTACCTCATGGGGAACTTTAGTCGAAAAGTTGGCGAGCATAGATTTCTGGACCTGGAGGTTGCTATCCGGAGGAGTGCCAAGCAAATCTTGAAAGAAATTAACCGCTTCGCTCCTGATTTCCTCAATCTCCTTGGTAATGTGCCCATCCTTACAAGTCACTTCTCTGATCTTGTTGGCCCCCCTATGCCTCATAGTAGACGCATGAAAAAATCTCGTGTTGGAGTCTCCATTCTTCAACCACAGGTCACGAGATTTCTGGTGCCAGAACGTTTCCTCCCTAGCGAGAATAGAATGAAAGTCCACCAAAAGGCTCCGCTCTTCCTCCCTGAGACCCTTGGTGTAACCTTCGATAGCCATCCTTTCCTCCACAACCTTCAGGTTCTCAGCGATGGATTTTTTGGACTCAAAAATGTTGCCGAACACCTCTTTGTTCCAAATATTCAGTTTTTCTTTGACCATTTTGAGCTTTAAAGCCACCCTCTTAGGAGCGCTTCCTTCCACCTTCGATTGCCACCATGCTGAAACCAATCCTTTGAAGTCTTTGTGGGAAATCCACATGGATTCGAATCTGAAAGGGGTCATAAAAATAGGCCCATCGTTCGCCTCCAAGAAAATAGGGTTATGGTCAGACCCAATCCTTGGAAGAGCCGAAAGGATAGCCCCACCAAGGATGGGAATGGCTTCTAGGGAAATGAAGAATCTGTCAAGTTTGACTTGAATCAAACCGCCCCCAATCCTTCTGTTACTCCATGTGAAGGAAGCCCCTTTGAGTTCGATGTCAAGCAGGCCATTAGCAGAGACAAAATCTCTGAAATCTTCCAAGCTATGGTTGGAGTGGTCAGACCCTCCTTTTTTCTCCGAAGGATGAAGGGGACAATTGAAGTCACCCCCTAAAACCCAAGGAAAGTTGCTAAAATTCTCCCTCATCGGAGAGATAGCTTTCCACATTTTTGCTCTCTCTGTGGCAAAATTTGAAGCATAAACGTTGGACAGAATCCAGGAAAAATTGGATGTTTTGGACTGGAACAGTACATTGATGATTCTATTGGAAGTTGACAATGAGCTGCCCTCAAACCTCGAAGGGTCCCACAGAACCATGAGTCCTCCCGCTGTTCCCACTGCAGGGCTGGACAGACAATTTGCCTTGGCCCAAATGGCCTTCGCCACTTTGTCGGGAGGAGATAGCATCAAGCTTGGTCTCTTGCAAAATAAGGATAGAAGGGTTAATCCTCCTACGGAGATCAGCCACTAACCTTCGCTTGGCTGCACCGTTCAGTCCTCTCACATTCCATGAGAGGACTTTCATCTGGACAGTTTGAAGTTTTTCTTGCCTCCCCTTCCTTGTTGAGGGGGAGGTTTTGATGCATGTGCTTCATCCGACTGTGAGTCACAGTCATCCAGAACCAGCAAACGCTGGGTTCCATTTGCAACGTCAGTTGCAGTCTCTTTGTCTCGCCTTTCCTTGTTAGGAGGACGACCCTGCTTCCTCTCACTACCAAAATCCACACTTTGCTTTCGGCTCCTTGTATTTCGAGGGCTAATGTGACCGGACTGTTCACCCCTCCTTCCTAAGAGGTAATCTTCTAGCGGCGTCTGCGACTGACTAAAATCGGGAAGACCCGTATCTTGGAGTAGAGGAACAACCTTAGGCAAAACTTGGGAAGGGGTCCGTTCCATCTCTTCCTGCGATACACTTTCCAAGTGGGAGTCTGCTCCTCGTTGGTTGTCAGCCTCAAGATGCTCGGGGTCCGATTGGAGAGAGGGATTCTCTTCAGGCTATGAGAGTCTGCCACAGTCTCTAGAGGGGCCTGGGGATCCATGGCCCTTCGCGTCTGGAAGATTTGGTTGCTTTGCCTGGTCTTCCTTGTGCTCCAGGGGGTTGCCATTTTCACGTTTCTATTTTCCTAGTTTTTGAAGAGGACACTGGGACTGGAGGTGCCCTTGGGACCGACACTGGGTGCAGAAAGCTGGTCTATTTTCATAGACAATAGCTTGTTTATGAAGAAAGGTACCTCCAGACCGAAGAGTGATGGAAGTTGGGAGTTCAGCCTCCAAATCTGCCAGAACGCAAAATCGGGCTTGGACGAACCTTGTTCGAGCTCGGGTGGGAGGGTCGATGGTGACCAACTCCCCAATGGAACGTGCAATACCTCTTATGACATTTTCATGCCAGCCAAAGAGGGGAAGATTCGGGAGCCTAACCCATACTAGGGGCAATGTTGATGTTATGGGTCTCAGGACTGAAATCCATGTCCCACCTCTTGAGAAATAAACTTCTACGACCCGAAAACCATGGCCCGCCAGCCAAAATTTTACAGTAATCCTCCTTATTGTTCAATCTAATGGCAAAAAAACCCGGGATAGGGCCACCGACTCCAAATGGCCAGAAGTCCTCCATTTGCTTGCTGCCCATTTTTGGATAGTTTCCATGTCGGGACGAGCCTCCAATGAATTTACCTATTAGGGTAAATTTCTCAAACTCCATGAAGCTTGAAAGAACTTCCGCTAGGATGTCCAGCTCATCCCCAACCGAAAACAATTCTTTGGTAAAAAACCCGTTTAGGGTTTACGAGGCCACTGCCTGGGCATAAGACTTTTGAGCCCCACCACCCCCTTTGTCTGGTGGGTCCTTACCTCGACCAATACCGTTGCCAGCCCGGTCATCTTCAATGGGCCCGGGCGTTTCCGCTCCACCGAAATCTTGATGCCCTCCGATTGTTCCGTTGCATCCAAGGACCGAACCACCGTCGCTCCCGATCTCCCCTACAGACTTCCCGCCCATCGACATCCTCCCTACTGAACCAACTGAATGTGGTGTTTTTCAACTTACAAAAGTCATCTTGGGTTAAGCGACTTGTCGCTTTTCTCATGTCGGTAATTCCCTCATCGATTAGTTGCTTGAGGGGGTAGTCACACTTAGTCACCAATCAACAAATACACACCCAATCAAGGAAATGGCATGCATTCAAAGAATCAGTGAAAAAGACAATCACGCCCTTGCTTGGGGCAACAAACAAGCAATAATCACAAGCTGATCAAACACTTGGCATTCATGAATCATGAACTCAAGGTTCCCACAGACAAAAAGGTTTCTCCCTTTGCCTATTCATGACTGAACAATGTCCAAGATCAAGTAACACCTCACCGAAAAAGGTTAACACTTGAATTAAGCTCCTTAGCTCGTTAGAAGCAAGGATTCAAGAATGCATGCCCTTTCCATACTTGGGGCATCAAAAGTTGGTTAGGTTACTAAGAAACCCTAATAATTAGTGCTTTGGTTATCTATTTTTTCTCAACACTGTGCCACGCATAACGCATCCCAAAAAGGGGCATTTGTAGACACCAAAATATCACCAATCCGATTACGTGATGACAAGCACTGATCGAATTGACATACACAGCCCCTAGGACAGCCTCCATAGGTTAATCAGTGGTCCTAACCACTCCCACAATAGTTTTGGAAGGTCAAAGGTCAATTTGGCACCTTTCAGGCACCCTACTCCTTATTTGTTCCACCCTGGGACGATTACAAACTAGTATTCGTCCCACCCTAAGACGATTAGCAGTATTCACTCCGGGGTGGGGCGAATAGCAGGTTTGACGGGCAAAAGGTTAAACCTTGAAAAATGGCAGCTCAAATCTGCCACTTAACTCCTCATTCAATGCATGGAGTGCGAGTGAGCATTTTTGAGCTCAAAGAGGTAGTCATAGGGGCAGTCATGGAGCCCTTAATCAGGGAAGAATCTTCTTCCCCCTAGCAAGGCATGATCGCCAAGTGGTGCCTCTGCATGCTCATTCACAGAGACCATCAGGTCTATAAAATGGTGAGCCTTCTCACCCCAAAAAAAATAGAGCAGGAGCATTTGGAGCAACATAGTGCTTCCAAATTACATCCTCACCCATCATTTGTGCTTCTCACATCCTTGATCTCTCTTTTGGAAGGGAGGTTATTGGGTGATTATTGGAAGCGCAATCCGGACCCAAAACCCAAAAATTTGGCCACAATACCCCACCTAATTTTTTGAAACAACCCCATAAGAGGTTTTGGACCCATCCCAAGTGGATTGGTGCCGAAACTGAGCCCAAAACGGTGGGCGTCCTGCCCCCAGGCGCCCCTCGCACTGTTGTGCAGTCCTAATCGCCCCATCTCAGAGTGATTAGAAATCTATGGTAGATTTCCATACTATTTCTTTTGCATTTGATTTTAGGTCATCCATATATGATGTCATTTAAATTTCATATGATTTTGATGAGTTTTGACTGTGCTTTCAATATTTCTCGCTTTCACTAACATACAGGGAGCATCATCGGATACAGGGTGATCGAGGTAGAATCTGCAAAATCTGACCATCTGGGTCATCCCAAAATGCCCCGTTTTGTCTAACCCCAACTTTACAGGTGTTTTGGAGGCCCCTATATGGGACATTTAGGAGGTCACCTACTGACATTTTATGACAGTCCTAATCGTCCCACCCTAGAGCGATTAGAAATATGTGGCAAATTTCTTGATTGTTCCTTTTGCAGTGTGTTCTTGGTGATGTTTTCTTGCTTCTATCAAATTTTTAGCTCATTCTGACATGTTTCAATTATCGTTTTAATTATTTTATGCATGCATTAACCATAGGCCTTGGGGATCACATGTTTCCCTCCATCCGCAGGTGCTACTAACCGTTTACTGTTTCTATGAATGCAGGATCTTGACACCAGAGGAGCAACAAGGAACTATAGATGCACTCATGCAAGTGATGGCGATGTTTGGTCTACCCATTTTCAATGTGGGCATGCAAAAGATACCAAAGGGGAATATCTCATTTGCGGTGTAACAAAATTATATCTGACGCTCCTAGCCCCTGAAAAGGGAGGAGACGCATTGTAACCCGATCTCGAGAAAATTAATAAAATAAAGGGCTGCACTTTTACATTTGCTAAATCTCATTTCAATTCGTTTGTTTTCCCTCTTTTCATGCCTTCTCGTTCGTAGGACTTAGCGCTACATTTCCCTTTTGTTTGCTTTCGTATCCTCGTGCTTTCACATTCAAGAACCGAAGGTGAGTCATTAGAAGCAAACAAAGAGGATACTATATTAAGTTTGTGGTACAATAGATTATGGCTTGAAGTATAAGAAAAATAATAAAATTTTCCTACAGGGATACATGAACTCAGATTATATCAGATCTATAGATGATTGGAGATCAATATATAGATATGTATTTCATGTGGGATCTGGATCTATCTCATGGAATAACAAGATAAAACACGTAGTGACATTATCATCCACAAAGGTAGAATATTTTGCTACACAAGGAGTTGTGTGCAAAGCGATATGACTATCACATACTATCAAATTTAGGTGTACCTCAATATCGAGCAATAATATTGAATTGGAACATAAGGTGTTCTAAAATTGGTCAAGAATCCAATTTCCCATGAAAGAACAAAGCACACCGAAGTTCAGTGTTATTTCATTTGAGAATAAATAAAGAATAACCAAATTCAACTCTAGTACATTCCCATAGAATTGCTTATTTTTTTACAAAGGCACACATGTTAAATTTAAATTATTCTGTAGCTCTCCTTGTATAGTAATATGAGAACAACTTGCCTATTATTATTGATTTATGAAGTGTTTTATATAGGCATCAAAGATGCCAAAATTACAAGATATTGAATATCTCACATGAAGTGCAAAGCCCAAAATAAAATAACAATTAGCTAACTTGAGCTAATTGCCTAACTTTGCAACTAACATGATACTCAAATCGATGAAATATGAAGGATGACATACAATCACCCTTTTTACAATATAAACCCTTAGGATATGACATAATATATGCTTTGCTGAGTGTTTTATTCATGGCTTGGTGTTTAAATAGGCATATGATATGCCATAGTTACATTGGATAATATTTCCCATATCATAAAAAAGGCTTAATTTGGAAGATACAAGATAAGACAAGTAACAAATAGCTAAGTTAAGGTAGCTACCAACAAACTCTAGCTAACTTGTTTTAGAAATCCAACATGAGCAATGGAGGCACACACATTACACAATAAAATAATCTATTAATAATACTAAGACTAAAATAATCCTAAGCCTATTACAAAATAATAATAAAAGAAGCCTATACTAATCCTCATCATTCCTCCCAACAATAGAAGCATTGGACTCCAATGCTTTCAAAATAGAATCCTGATGTGGTATTGCCCTAAAAAATTTGGCGAGTTGTTCTATCGAAGATACAATCAAGAGGTAACAAAAGCATTACAAGAAATCCACTCTAAGAGATAAACCAAAATACAATCACTCTAAAGTTGGATCACCCATGTGATTCCCATGATAGGAAGAATAACCCAAATCATGACCTAGATTATGAAAGGTTGATGGAATTGAAGTAGGGCCATGGTATTGAAGGAAAGTTATCTTCTAAAATAGTCGCTACATGTCAAAGGACTATGGTGGATGTCAAGGTAGAAGACAAATGCCTGAAGAAGCTACTATTGATTGAGTTGGATAAATAATGAGATGCTAAAACAAGGTTACGGTGCACCAAAATGATATAAATTGGTCAAATTGATGTTAGCATAGGTTACTACTTGCTAGAAAATAGGGTGGAGAAGAAAATATGTTTTATAGTGTTAATTGGTGAGAGAACCACTAACATGCTCTCATACTGAATCAACTTCATGCTTCTATGCTATCCACCATGTTCGATGATTGCTACGTCGAGGTCAAAGCAATCATAAAAAGACAACATGCAGATATCGTCATCAAAGATCTTTACACCAATGCAATACCCATAAGTGACGTGCTAGGTGATGACAAGCATGGAGGTTTCTCTCATAGAATCTAAATGAACACATTTTATTTCAATAGCGATACTTTCACATGCAAGTGAGTTCCATATGGACTCACCTACTCAATTAAATGGATTGTCTAACTATTTAGGATAACAAGCCCAACAACTAGCTATAAGAGACAAGAGGAAACTTTGTGTAAATACAAGTCCAAAAACCACCAAGTAATTTTAATGTGTGATACAAGGTAACTTTATCAAATATGCATGAACTTTAATTGTTCAAATTGGGCACAAATTAAAAAAATAATGTTTACATATGTCATGCTCCTTTTTTTAAATTTTATTAGTGTGAGAAACCTCTATGACCAACACAGAGTGTTGAGTAGTCTCCTCCCAACCATAAACTCTTGTAAAACTGAGAGCTATGCTTATCAATAGGGAATGTAACACATATCCACCACACACCCATCCCTCACACACTTGCCCACGCTAGGGTTTGAACCATAAACCTTTGGAATAAGAATCAAAGCATGTTCATATATTAATTAATTAATTAATTTTGTGTTGTGCATGAAATAAAACCTCCAATCAACCCATTCTTTGAAGATCCTCTCACGTTCCAAAGTGTGGCTCCAAAGCAGTTAATGCACTAGATAACTAGAGTGCACATGGGCCAATGAATGCAAAAAATTCTTATAGGTATGTGAGTCAATACATACCAAACAAAACACAGACAAAACACTAGTCAATGCATCCACTAATCGAATAGACGATAGATAGAAAAGGGGCACACAATAAGTGGTGCACAAAATTTTCATGCATATCGTAAGTTAAACTAGTTTGGAAGTGGTTTGCTTTGACGCAAGGTGAAAACATGACTGCTTGAACGCTTTGCTTTTTCAATTGCATGGACTAAGATTTGAATGCGCCAAATCACAAGCTCATGGAAAATGTGCCCTTTGAGTTTGAGTGAACCAAGTAGACAGTTGCAACTTCAATTAACACCAAAATAATGCGGATGTTGGGCAATTAAAATATGGAAACAAGAAAAACTTGCATTGAGACATCCCAAAAACTCTCCCTTGACTTGATTAGTTGACGAACGAGCATTTTCGTTGTGGATAGCAGGCCTGGAATTTAAAAAAAAAATTACCTGTCAATAAGAATTTTTATGACGGTTAAATATTTTTATTGACTTTCAAGTTACGGTTTAAAATTAAACATCCCAAAAGGGATGCGACTTTCGGGTAAGACCCAAGGAGGCAGGGGTATCCTAACCATACCTTCTTCAATTTGCTTTACCTCTTCACCTTTAAATTTCAGGTTAATGAGTTCTTGTGACAACTTTACCTTTTTCTTCTCATCCTCTTGTACTTGATCCTTCAATCTTGAGTTCTTCTTTCTAACCCTCTTCAACTCTTCAAGAGCAACAATAAGTTTCTCTTCTATATCAACCATGGCTTCTTCATTTTTTGAATATTTTTCTTCTTCTTGGTCTTTGATAATAGGAGTATCTTCTTTCTCTTCTATGGCCAAAAATAGTATTTCTTCTCTTTCACTATTTGAGAGACTTTCATCAGTACTGCTGGAAAAAATACTTGCTTCTTCAACATAAATTTTTTTCTTGTGTCTTTGAAATATCTTCTTCTCATGCTTGTTTTGACCATACCTATTTTTATTTTCATGATAAAATTTTCTTTCTTTATTTTTCTTATATTTATTTTCTTCTTCACTGCTACTACTTCTATCTTGTGGGTAATTAGATGCATAGTGACCAAGGATACCACAATTAAAACATTTCACATAATGCATATCTTTATATTTTCTTGGACCCTTCTTAATCCTTCGTAAAAAGTTAGCTTCTTCTCCGCTGCTTGATTCTTCACTTGATTCTAGTTCCTTATTATTTTTCTTCTTTGAAGCTTTAAATGATGCTTCCCATTTAGATGTTTGTTATTTTTTAGTCCTCATCTCATAGACTGTGAGAATTCCATATAGCTCATCTATGCTTAAGGTTTTAAGATCCTTCATCTCTTCTATTGTTGAAACCTTTGCATCAAACCTCATGGGAAGTGACCTTCATATTTTTTGAACAATATTAGAGTCTTCAATATTTTCTCCAATTCCACGAATGGTGTTGACAACCTCATAAACTCGGAGTAGATACTTGGAAATATATTCCTCATATTTCATATTTAAGTCTTCAAACTTCCTCCTGTGGGTTTGAAGTTTTGCCATTTTAACCTTGTTGTCTCCTTCATATGTTCTTTGTAACTTATCCCATATTTATTTTGCTAAGGTGCATTGCATGACTTTCACAAACTCTGATTCACATAATCCATTTAATATTATATTCATTGCCTTGGCATTATTTTCAAATATTTTCTTGTCATCTCTATCCGTGGGAGGAGTTGTAGGTGGTATGAATCCATCCTTAATGGATTTCCATATATCGTAGTCATGTGCCATCAAATAATTCTGCATCCTTATGCTCTGGAAAACATAGTTAGTACCATAAAATTGTGGTGCCCTATTTGATGAAAAACCTTCATGGCTAGCCATGTATGTTATTGTAATATCTTCCTTCAAGATGTTAGGCTTTCACGAAGGAACCCGCTCTAATACCAAATTGAAGAACACAAGCTTATACTGAGAGGGGGGTGAACAGTATAAGATAAAAATTTTCTCTTTTCTTTCCAAAGCAATAAATTCAAGTAATAACAATGCAATAATGAAACAATGCACAAATCACCACACACATGAGAGATAAAGCTTTTACGTGGAAACACCCTCTCAGGAGAAAACCACAACAAAGTATTGCTTATAAATTTCTTTAATAAATTTTGTGGGCACCAATCCATAGGAGACAAGAATCCCCTATTACAAGTTCATGGAAACCAATCCATAGGAGACACCAATCCCCTTGCTCTAGTTCATGGACACCAATCCACAAGAGACACAAATCCCCTTGCTCAAATTCATGAACATCAATCCATAGGAGACACCAATCCCCTTGCTCAAGTTCATGGACACCAATTCATAGGAGACACCAATCCCCTTTCTCAAGTTCATGGACACCAATCCACATGAGACACCAATCCCCTTGCTCAAATTTATGGACACCAATACATAGGAGACACCAAACCCCTTGCTCAAGTTCATGGACATCAATACCCTTATTCAAGTTCATGAACACCAATCCATAGGAGACACCAATCCCCTTGCTCAAGTTCATGGACACCAATCCATAGGATACACCAATCCCCTTGCTCAAGTTTATGGACACCAATCCACAAGAGACACCAATCCCTTGCTCAAGTTCATGGACACCAATCCATAGGAGACACCAATACCCTTGCTCAAGTCTGCTCCAAAACCTTCTTACAAAACCTACTCAAATATGTTCCAAAACCTACTCACAAAACCTGCTCAAATTTGCTCAAAGACCTTCTCACAAATCTGCTCAAATTTATTTTAAAACCTACTCATATCTTATTGAAGAACACAAGCTTATACTAAGAGGGGGGTGAACAGTATAAGACCACTTTTTACTTTTCTTTTCAAATCAATATTATGCAATGTATATATAGCAATATCAATAGCAGTAATCAAAACAATGCACAAAACACCATACACAATAGAGACACCACAATTTATGTGGTTCACCCAATGTGGGCTACTCCACGAAGAAAATATTTTACTAAAATTTTCTCAATCAATCTCTTTGGGAATCCTTCCCAATTACAATGTTTATGGACCTCTATCCAAAGGAGATGTTGATCCCTTAATCTCAAGTTCGTGGATCTCTTCCATAGGAGAACTCTTTCCCCTTCTGCTCTAGCTAGTGATCTTCTAGAAGACTTTGTCTCTCTGCTACATTGATTGGTGGATCTCTCTCCACTTGAAGACTCCTCACTTAGATTTGTCTTCAGTTGTCTTGGCTTTTGGATCTCTATCCACTGAGACTCTGTCCTCTATACTCTGTCACCTCCAAAGCTCTATCTCAATATTGTACTAAACACAATCCAATCAATTTAGCACAACTCTTCTCAATATCTTGTACTAAACATAGTTTATTCAGTCTAGCACAACTCTACTCAATCTCTTGCACTAAATATAGTTCATTCGATCTAGCACAAGTCCACTCAAATCTGCACTAAACATAGTTCATTCGATCTAGCACAAATCTGCTCAATAGATCCACACAGAACTTGCTCAAATTTTCTCAATAGGTCCACACAAAACCTGCTCAAATTTGCTCAACAGGTCCACACAAAACCTGCTCAAATTTGCTCAACAGGTCCACATAGAACCTTCTCAAATCTGCTCAATAGGTCCACACAGAACCTGCTCAAATCTGCTCAACAAGTCCTCTCTAGGACTTGTCCAAATCTTCTCAATAAGTCCTCTCTAGGACTTGTCCAAATCTTCTCAATAAGTCCTCTCTAGGACTTTTCCAAATCTGCTCAATAAGTCCTCTCTAGGACTTGTTCAAATATGCTCAATAAGTCCTCTCTAGGACTTCCTCAAATCTGCATAGCAAGCTTCCACAAAATCTTACACAAAATCAATCCACAAGCCTTCTCAAAGACTTACCTCAAATCAGTTTAACAAGCTCACACAGAACTTGTCCAATCACATAAAATCATAAAGAGAATTGTTAGAGACTCAATATGTTCTATACTCAATGCTCAATCAATATCTCAATTCAATCTCATAGAAGCATAAAGAGAATTGTTAGAGACTCAATATGTTTTATACTCAAATCCCAATATCAACTCAATCTCAATCTCATAGAAGCATAAAGAGAATTGTTAGAGACTCAATATGTTCTATACTCAAATCCCAATCTCAACTCAAATCAATCTCATAGAAGCATAAAGAGAATTTTTAGAGACTCTATATGTTCTATTCTCAAATTTCAATCTTAACTCAAATCATAATATAGAATAGTTTGTTTCATGGAACTTGAACAACCACTTCACACAATTACTTGACTAGGCTCAATCAACTCTACTCAATCAATCACCTCAAGGAACAATCATTTCCACAAACCCTAGTCCAAGCATGTATCAACCAACTCAAAATGTTTTCAACAATTCTCAACCACAAATATCACATAACAATGATACTCATGTTCTTAACTCAAGTTCAAGTTCTTTGCATGACCAATTGGCTTCAACAACAATGCTTATAAAACAAGGTTTAATCACAACTCTCAAACTAGAAAACCTTGAAGCATTGAACCAACAACTCCTCAAAAAGGAAACCACAATCAATCCCTTTTATTTTCAAAGATAATTTCAAAAATCAATCACCCAAATAAGTTAATGAAGAATATTGCCCATACATTTTTGATGCCGTATGAGTTTTCCACTAAATTTGCCACTCTCAACACATTTTATTTTTCCAATCTCAATAAGGGTTAGAGGTCTTGAGTAATAACACAATAATAAAATTCATATCTCAATAACACCTTATTACTCCTACTCAATAAAATGCACCATACCCTCTTATGCAAGAAAGAAATAAACCCTCAAAAGAATGAATCAAACTTACTTTTGAAACTCCTTGACAAAACCAGAAATATCTCCTTGCACACACCTTATTTATCCCTCTAAGCAATCTAAAAAAATAGCTCTCGAAAAGAGCTTTCCAATGATATATAATATGATATACTTCCAAAAAGAAAATCAGCAAAAATCTTTATCTTTCCTAGGGCATACCATATCCTTATTTCTCCTTAGGCAACCTTGGAAAAAATTAAAATATTAAACAACATCAAAAATTAAATCCACTTGCCTTGCCCTCGACGGGATTCGATCCCCTAATGTCCTCCTTCCCAATGCCTTAGCCACAGCCAAGCCATCATTGGGCCACGCGCCCTAACGTGTCTAAAATGACACGTCCACCATAAAGTTTTCGTGAACAACGCTCCTCCGAAAAACAACAAATACTTCAAGCGCTTCTTCCTTGCAATCCAAAATGCCTCACGCGAATCGAATGCGGGACCTCCTCCTTAGTACCAAGCCAACATACCACTAGGCCACGATGGCCTTTGCGCTTAGAGCCTCCGAACCTTCACACCTTTAGCCTTTACGTAAATCGTAAGGCCTTCGAAAAATAAAACCTTTTCGCATGCGCTTTGAATAATAATTGCAAGGGATGCCTTGGTAAATGTTTTTGATGGCATTTATATAATACCTTTGTCCTCTTTTTCAATCACGTCGACGCTTCGAATAATTTCGATGTCGGCATGATTTTTAACTTATATTTAATTTAAATTTAAATTTAAATTTAAATATTATAAATTAAAAAGAACCAACCTTAGGTTTAATTTAAATAAACCTTAGAACCTTGTCTTAATGCCCAATATTGGTATAATTAAATATTATTTATAAAATTCAAATTCCTTGTGAATTTGAATAATTTATAAATAATTATTAAACCTCCTTTTTAACCTTTGCAATAACCCATCTTGGATTTTTATAAACCAATCACTTAACCTGTGCTCCCAATAATATTAAAATATTATGGAGCCTTTTTCCTTTCATTTTTGCACTGATGAAGCTTTTTCCTGGATGACTTGGGTGACTTTATTTCTTGTCTAATTCCTTAATAAGAGTGATAACTCTATCAGGTGACATCAATGACAACTTTGACTTAGAGGACTCAAAATGTCCAACACTTATGCTCAAATATACTCACAAACACTGCTCATCTACTCCCAAATCCAGTCATACAAATCTTATCTATAATTTTTCTTTTTGCTTCTTCAACTAACAACAATACACACACATTCTACCCATAAATCTTCAAGAACATATGGAGGATGATATGCACTAATGTAGTAAGCTTAAAATGATCAATATGTTCTTCACATTCATTAAGTATGTCGCTTCCACATATCTCACATTTATTACATTTTAAAGGTATCTTAAGTCTAGCATTGAATAACTTACTTGTGTGTTGACTTGGAGATGCTCATACCTTGCTCTTCTTCCACTATCATGTGTACCTCTTCTTCTTCTTGAAATGATTGAATTGTTCTTCCTTATTAATTGAATGCTTGGGTGAATATGTGCACTTAATATTCTTTGACACCTTGACTTGTTCTAAACCTGTGCCCTCCAAATCTGCTTCAGTAATGATGATTTTCCTCTTGCATGTGCTTTTCAAATCTGGAAAATAAATCTCTTTTTCTTTTCTTGATTTAAACCCACTTTAAACCCTCATCACTTCTTTTTAAAACATACACAATAAAGCTTTAAAATAACTCCTTATATCTCCCTTTTAAAACTTACAATATAAAGCTTTATTCTAACAACATCTCCCTTTTATTAAATTGCAAAAATGAAATCACAACATTACACCTTATATCTCCCCTTTTATAATTTGCAAAAATCAAATCACAACATTACACCTTATATTTCCCCTTTTATAATTTGTAAAAATCAAATCACAATATTACACCTTATATCTCCTCTTTTATCAAATTTAATAAAATAAAATTTATAAATACCGTGCACAGCCATGGATGGGATTCGATCCTCTGACCTCTAGAAGTGCAGCATCCTAACACGGGCTCATGACTAACTACGCTAATGCAACACGTGAAACAAAAAAGATGCTAATGAATATTTAATTCCTTCGTTGCCTTTTCTTCAACTCTTTAGCAAAATGGACGTCAAAGAGATTTGACCCCTTAACCTTCTGCAATGCAACACCCTAGCTCGGGCTAAGCAACTGATTGGGCTAACCTAGTGGATGAAACCAAAGGCACACGATATTATATTTAACTTCATATCTACACTACCTCAAACAACAAATCACACCAAAATAGGCATCGAGGGATTTTGACCCTTGAACCTTCTGCACCATAGTGCCCTAGCATAAGCTAGGCTACCGATTGGTATAACCACTCGGTTGGGATAGAAGTGGCATGAACATATATTTAAAGTCTTCTTTCTTCCTGCTATGCCACCAAACTTGTGCTCCTCTCCTCCCTCTTTCTGCTCGCTACCTCTTTCTACTCGATATATATTCTTCGAATTCCATGCCGAGTCCAAAGTGAATTAAGGGATTTTATTTATATGCTTTTTCCATTCACACCCAAGGAAGTCAGCCCATCAATTTGAAAATTTAAATTTTAATTCCTTTGCATGGTGCACTCAAGGAGGTCACCCATCATTTAAATATTTAAACTTTAAATATTTAAACTATATTTAAATCTTTTGATTTAAATATAAACCTCCTCATTTAATATTTAAATATTAAAACACCCTTGAAGATATCTACCTTGCAGTTAATGACAACTCAACATATTACCCTTGAAGATATTTCTGCCTTTGACATCAATGACAACTCAATATTTCTAACAATCTCCCCCTTTGTCATTGATGGCAACCCTACAATGAAACTGACCTTTACTGAACAGGATCACAAGCTACTCCCCCTGACTAGTTGATCCCTCTTATTAAAAACTCTTCCCCTTTGACATCAATGGCAAAGGCTCCTCGGGGCTGTAAGATAAGACACTTGACAATTCCCCCTTCTCTCTGCTCTTCTTGAGATGTTCAATTATGAGATGAGAGTGAAACTCCCAAATTACTATGCTCCTCTTCTTGTTCTATTTTCTTTCTCCAAACTTTGGAGGTCATATTCTTTTGATCATAACTATTCTCCTTCTTGCTTGACTTCGGAAGTTCAAGGAACACTATTCTACACCATCTAGCTATATGCCCAAAATTATTACATTTGTAAAATATGATGTTGTAGTCCATGAGAGGTGCAAATGAATTGAAATTTCTCTTGGTGTAGCCAAAATCATTCATAGCACGGACCCTACAATTTACAACTTTATGACCAAAATGGTTACATGAGAAACAATGACCATGGAAGAAATATTGAAACCTATCTGATTGCCTTGGAGGATATTGTTGTATGGTTCTCTCATTGTTGTTTTTGTGATGGACTTTGTTCCTTGATGATGCTTTGTTTTCTTCCTCCTTGATGCTTCCACTTCTCAACACATCAGCATAGGTCTTAGGTTCCTCTTTAATCATTTTATTTGATGCCTTTGTTCCTTTTGAGCTTGATTCCCCCTTTTGTTTCTTTTGACCTTCTTCAAACCCAAGTCTAGTCTTTATAACTGAATATTTATGTGCTTTGATAATATCACCTATGATTTTTGAGCTTTTCTCAAACCCATGTAGCTTATCATTAGATTTTTCCACTTCCTTCCTTAGAGAGACAACCTCATGTTCCAATTTTTCACATTCCAACTCTTTTGTCTTTAATTGCTCAGTCATACCTTCTTCAATTCGCTTTGCCTCTTCAAATTTAACTTTCAGGTCAATGAGTTCTTGTGATAACTTTACCTTTGTCTTCTCATCCTCTTGTACTTGAGCCTTTTATCTTGAGTTCTTCTTTCTAACCCTCTTCAACTCTTCAAGAGCAACAATAAGTTTCTCTTCTATGTCAACCATGGCTTCTTCTTCATTTTTTGAATATTTTTCTTCTTCTTGGTCTTTGACAACATGAGAATCTTATTTCTCTTCTATGGCCAAAAATAGGATTTCTTCTCTTTCACTATTTGAGAGACTTTCATCACTACTGCTGGAAGAACTGCTTGCTTCTTCAACATAAAAAATTTTCTTGTGTCTTTGAAAGATCTTCTTCTCATGCTTGTTTTGACCATACCTATTTTTCTTTTCATGATAAAATTTTCTTTCTTTCTTTTTCTTATATTCCTTTTCTTCTTCACTGCTACTACTTATAGCTTGTGGGCAATTAGATGCATAGTGACCAAGGTTACCACAATTAAAACATTTCACCAGAATGCATACCTTTATGTTTTCTTGGACCCTTCTTATTCCTTCGCACAAAGTTAGCTTCTTCTTCGCTGCTTGGATTCTTCACTTGATTCTAGTTCCTTATTCTTTGTCTTCTTTGAAGCTTTAAATGTTGCTTCCCATTTAGAAGTTTGATCTTTTTCAGTTCTCATATCATAGGCTATGAGAATTCCATGTACCTCATTCATGCTTAAGGTTTTAATATCCTTCATCTCTTCTATTGTTGAAACCTTTGCATCAAACCTCATGGGAAGTGATCTTAAGATTTTTTGAACAATCTTAGAGTCTTCAATATTTTCTCCAATTCCATGAATGGTATTGACAACCTCATCAACTCGAAGTAGAAACTTAACAATATCTTCCTCATATTTCATCTTTAAGTCTTCAAACTTCCTCTTGTGGATTTGAAGTTTTGCCATTTTAACCTTGTCGTCTCCTTCATATGTTCTTTGTAACTTGTCCCATATTTCTTTTATTGAGGTGCATTGCATGACTTTCATAAACTCTGATTCACATAACCTACTTAATATTGCATTCATTGCCTTGGCATTATTTTCAAATAGTTTCTTGCCATATCTATATGTGGGAGGAGTTTTAGGTGGTGTGAACCCATCCTCAATAGATTGCCATATATCATAGCCATGTGCTATAAAATAATTTTGCATCCTTATGCTCCCTAAAGCATAGTTAGTCCCATAAAATTATGGTGCCCTATTTGATGAAAAAACTTCATGGTTGGCCATGTGTGTTCTTGTAAGATATTCCTTCAAGTTGTTATATTTTCATGAAGGAACCCGCTCTGATACCAATTGAAGAACACAAGTTTATACTAAGAGGGGGGTGAACAATATAAGATAAAAAATTTCTCTTTTATTTTCAAAGTAATAACTTTAAGTAATAACAATGCAATAATGAAAAAATACACAAATCACCACACACATGAGAGACAAAGCTTTTACGTGGAAACACCCTCTCATGAGAAAACCATGACAAAATATTGCTTATAAATTTATTCAATAAATTTCATGGGCACCAACCCATAGGAGATACCAATCCCCTATTACAAGTTTATGGACACCAATCCACAAGAGACACCAATCCCCTATACAATTTTATAAACACCAATCCATAGGAGACACAAATCCCCTTGCTCTAGTTTGTGGACACCAATACACAAGAGACACCAATCCCCTTGCTCAAGTTTGTGGACACTAATCCACAAGAGACACCAATCCTCTTACTCAAGTTCATGGACACCAATCCATAGGAGACATCAATCCCCTTGCTCAAGTTCATGGACACCAATCCACAAGAGACACCAATCCCCTTGGTCAAGTTTATGGACACCAATCCATAAGAGACACCAATCCCCTTGCTCAAGTTCATGGACACCAATCCACAAGAGACACCAATCCCCTTGCTCAAGTTTTTGGACACCAATCCATAGGAGACACCAATCCCCTTTCTCAAGTTCATGGAAACCAATCCACAGGAGACACAAATCTCCTTACTCAATTTCATGGACACCAATCCATAGGAGACACCAATCCCCTTGCCCAGGTTTGCTCCAAAACCTGCTTACAAAACCTACTCAAATCTATTCCAAAACTTGCTCACAAAACCTGCTCACAAACTTGCTCAAATATGTTCCAAAATCGGATCATAGATTATGCTCAAATCTGCTCACAAACACTACTCATCTACTCCCAAATCTAGTCATACAAATCTTATCTATAATTTATCTTTTTGCTTCTTCAACTAACAACAATACACACACATTCTACCCCAAAATATTCAAGAACATATGGAGGATGATATGCACTAATGTAGTAAGTTTCAAATGATCAATATGTTCTTCACATTTATTAAGTCTGTTGCTTCCACATATCTCATATTTATTACATTTTAAAGGTAGCTCAAGTCTAGCATTGAATAACTTACTTGTGTGTTGACTTGGAGATGCTCATACCTTGCTCTTCTTCCACTATCATGTGTACCTCTTCTTCTTCTTGAAATGATTGAATTGTTCTTCCTTGTTAATTGAATGCTTGGGTGAATATGTACACTTAATATTCTTTGACACCTTGACTTGTTCCAAATCTATGCCCCTAAAATCTACCTCAGTAATGATGATCTTCCTCTTGCATGTGTTTTTCAAATCTAGACAATAATTCTCTTTTTCCTTTCTTGATTTAAATATCAAATCAACCACTTTAAACCTCCTCATCACTTCTTTTTAAAACATACACAATAAATCTTAAAAATAACTCCTTATATCTTCCTTTTAAACTTACAATATAAAGCTTTATTCTAACATCTCCCTTTTATTAAATTGTAAAAATGAAATCACAACATTACACCTTATATCTCCCCTTTTATAATTTGCAAAAATCAAATCACAATATTACACCTTATATCTCCCCTTTTATAATTTGCAAAAATCAAATCACAATATTACACCTTATATCTCCCCTTTTATCAAATTTAATAAAATAAAATTTATAAATACCTTGCACAGCCTCGGATGGGATTCAATCCCCTGACCTCTAGAAGCGCAACATCCTGACACAGGTTCATGACCAGCTATGCTAATGCAGTACGTGAAACCAAAAAGATGCTAGTGAATATTTAATTCCTTCATTGCTTTGTCTTCAACTCTTCAACAAAATGGGCATCAAAGAGATTCGACCCCTTAACCTTCTACAACGCAACACCCTAGCTCGGGCTAAGCAACCAATTGGGCTAACCCAATGGATGAAACCAAAGGTGCATGATATAATATTTAACTTCATCTTTGTGCTACCTCGAACAATAAAACACACCAAAATAAGCACCGAGGGGTTTCAACCCTTGAACCTTTTGCACCACAGTGCCCTAGCGCGAGCTAGGCTTCCGACTGGTCTAACCACTCAATTGAGATAGAAGTGGCATGAACATATAATTAAAGTCTTCTTTCCTCCTACTATACCGCCAAACTTGCATTCCTCTCCTCCCTCCTTCTGCTCGTTGCCTCTTTTTGCTCGATAGATATTCTTCGAATTCCATGCCGAGTCCAAAGTGAATTAAGGGCTTTTATTTATATGTTTTTTTCATTCGCACCCAAGGAAGTCGGCCCATCAATTTGAAATTTTAAATTTTAATTCCTTTGCATGGTGCACTCAAGGAGGTTGCCCAACATTTAAATATTTAAACTATATTTAAATCCTTTGATTTAAATATAAACCTCCTACTTTAATATTTAAATATTATTTAAATATTAAAGCACCCTTGAAGATATCTACCTTGCACTTAATGACAACTCAACATTTCACCCTTGAAGATATTTCTGCCTTTGACATCAACATTTCATCCTTGAAGATATTTCTGCCTTTGACATCAATGACAACTCAATATTTCTAACATATACAAAGAAAATATAGAATCCCCACCTTTCGTTTTGACTATTAAAATTACTAGTAAAAATTTGCATAATTGTCTTATGGATTTAGATGCTTCCGACAATGTGATGTTGTATATTATTAACCAAAAATTAGGATTGACTCTGCTTCCTCCAACAAAAATATTTTATTAGGAATTAAAATGGGCTCCACCTATATTACAACATAACCATACGATGGTATTACAATTATACATGTATGGCTTAGCAAGATTTAAACCTTGGTCTCTTCTTTAAAAGTTAAGTAATCTAACTTATTGAGCAAATACCATTTGATTCTCTTGGTATTTCTATGTTGGAATTTCGTTCCATTTTAATACTTCTTTTTTTATTAAAATAATAATAACTATTTATTAATTAAAACTATAAATTAAAAATAACAATAAACCAAAATAAAAAATAACAACAAACTTGATTATGTTTTTTTCAATTGGTTATATGGGATTGAAATGGCCCCATCTTTATTAAATCTTCATAACATAGTAGTATTATAACAAAACTTGGATATTATTGCCCACAGGTAGTTGCCCTAGTGGCTAAGATGATGGTTGTTTTTTAAGTGATCTTGTGTTCAAATCCCTTGAAGGTGGTTGTTGATCTAATTTGTAAACGTTCTCCTATAAAAAAAGCTTGGATATTATCTATGTATCATGTGGCAAGATTTGAATGTTGGTCTTCTCCTTAGATGTTGAAGAATCTGATCAATTAAACTAAATATCATGATATTAATAACTAATAATTAATATTTATAAAAAATATTATTAAATTATTTTTTAAATTATTATTTATTAATATTAATATTAAAAATGTGTATTGTCTATGTTTTAGTTGTTATTAAAAAAAAATGGATTCGTTGAAAATAAAATGGTGTGAATATGTGAACTCTTTAAAAAATAGAATGGTGTGAATTGAATGTTTTTATTTATTAAAAATAAGAAAATATTAGCATTAAAGTAGGAATATTTCATTAATTAGGAAAAATATTTGAAATAAGTCCAAAACCTTGCAGGCGTCCCAAAAAGACGGCATGAAATTATTACAATACGAAAATGATATTAATAAATATAATATTTAAATGCAATGCTCTAAGAACCAGGGGCGCCTCTGACCCGTAATGGAAGACGGTGACGTTATATCCAATTACAGCATTTGGCCCTTCGATGGAATATGTCCGCGCAAAGGCATACCCTCTCGCCATTCTAAAGTGCCCGCTTCCTCCAACGATTGGCATCTCCCTCGGATTCCTCATCACCATGTTCTTCCCCACAATACTGAGAGTGCTACCCTTGTATTTCCCGCTCTCCATCGTATACGTCAACGCCATCAGCAGGCTGAATTCTCCCTGGGAGGCCATCGCATATAGCCCCTGCGCTCTCCCCAGCAGCTTCGATTTCGGGTGAGGCGTCTCGGTGAGAGGATCGTCTATCACAGAAATCGAACCGAAAAACGGAGACCCCGCAGAAGAAGAGTTCATCCGTGCCGCCACTTGAACCGCCGTCGCATTCTCTCCCCACACGATGTCGTGCATGTAGAACTCCAAATGGGTCACCTTCTTCTTCAACTTTGGCTTTTCACTCGCTGCACTGTTAAGACAAAAGCAAATCAATAAGATTATGAGAATACCCATCGCACCGCTCCTCTCCATGTTGGTATTGATCTTTGTAGGAAGACAAGCAGATTTTACAAAGGGAAGGGGAAGGGGAAGGGGAAGAGGAAGAGGAGGAGGTGCAGATTGGAGGAGATTTAGGCTCAATTTAAAGGAAGGGAATAGCTTGAGTCGTGCTGCACCAGTCTAGATGGTAATGGAAAATGTAATGAATGACTTTTCTAAGTTTTGTGAGTCGAATTTTCTTTGCCGTAAAAGTCTTAAACACGTTCTTCCTCTCTTCTCCTTGGTGTCTTCCTTGAAGCCAGGAAGCTTTTAAGATGCGATAGGAGGAGGAAGCTATGCAAAATCCAGTTGTTTTTTTCTTCCTCTTCCATATGGGTACGCAAGAGGAGGAATTTTCTGATTGTTTGGTCTGTGACGGCGGGTCTTTCGTTCATGAATGTTGACCGAAGAGCGCATGCGAGTCTTCATAGTCAGGGGTTTATGAATAGGCGTATCTAAGATTAGTTTATTCTAGTAGCAAATGGTACCTATCAAGTCCTAGCAAGTAGGTTGTTGGGTAGGTGTTGAAATTTATAACTTTTTAATTATAATTGTTTAGATTATAATATTGATCCGTTTAAGTTCGAAAGCAAATTATAATTTAGATAAGTAAATAATAATAATTTAAATCAATGGTTGTTCAAAAATCTGTTTAATAGGGTAATATATTTGTTACTTGATTAACTAATTTTAATATTTTTTTTATTGATTAAAGTTTAATTTATTTTGCAAATATTTAAAGATCATGTTGTAGAGCCTTGACCATTTTATTAGGTTCATTTTATAAGCCCATTAGTGATTGAAAATTTTGTAGGCAATAAAATTATTAACAATAAAAAGAAAGGCAAATCAATTAATAATAATAATATTATTCACTCAAATTTTGTTTTGTAAAATTATAATCATTTTAATAAACAATTATTTATTAGATTTTTTTTTTTATTGGTAAATATTTAAGGTCGTTGTAGTATGTTATAGTTTTTTATTGGTAAAAAGGATTTTGAAAGGATCCTGTAATATTTTACAAAAGGAGAAGGTTGGGAGAAGAGATCTCAACCACAAAATAGTTGAAGAAATAGACTTTTTGTGGGCTATTGGAGAAAAACAACTAAAATAGAGAAAGAGAAGCCCACGCAAGAGCAAGAGAGAACGCCACACCAATTGAGAAGAGAAGCCCTCGCAGGGGCAGCAGGGAAAACCTCAAAGGTAAACACAAAAATGAAAAGGGTTTTTTCGTAAAGAAAAAACCTCGCACCTAAAATAAAAGGGTTTTCCCACACAGGAGAAAATCTCAAACATAGAAGGTCATATTCAAATGAATTAGGATTATCTACAGACAAAACAGGACCACCTGCAAAGACAAAATAGGACCTTCTGCAGAGGAATCAAGGCCAACCGAAAACCACATAGGGCCATCCACAAACGAAATAGGATCATTCGTAAAGGAACAGGGACCAACCAAAAACTAGCATAGGGCCATCCACAAAACAAACCAGGTTCATCTACAAACCAAACCGAACCATCCACAAAATCCCCCATGCGAACTCCTAGAGAAGAAGGTGAAGCACATTCGAAGACAAACCATGGAAGGATGATGCCCAAATTAGCAAGAAACCCTAACCCTACCACCAACGGAGAAACCATGGAATCCTTCTACCATACATGGTCCCCCCAAGACCAAAAAATATGAGAAGGAATCCAGTAGAAACACCTGGACACGAGCCTCGAAATACCACCCATGAGAAACACTTAATTGTAAAACTAAAGCCTCCCCAAGCCTAGAAAAAGTAGTGAGTGACCACCCTGGAAAGCAGAAAAAAGAAACACATTCGTCGAAAACCTTGAAACGACAGCCACAAACTAAAGATAATGGAAAATTCTCAATTAGGAACAAAAATGACCTCCTCCAAGCCCAGAAACCAGTGAAAGGCCATCCTGACAAGCAAAACAAGTGAAACAAAGCCACCAGAAACCCTAAGCCACCAACCACGAAATGTAAACCATGAGAAGCACTCAACTGAGAACAATCACAACCTCCTCCAAGCCCAAAAACTAGCGAATGACCATCTTGAGAAGAAAAATAAAAGAAACTAGACCCACTCCGAAGCAAAGTCAACCCCCACATCGAGACCACAAACCAGGTTTGTCCTTTCACGTAGCATCACCCAAGAAGACTTCCTGGAACACCTCAGGAAGAAGTAGAGAAGGCCTTGGAGACCCTCTAGGCACCAAGAAGTGGCAAGAAGGGCAAGAAACCATAGGAAAACTAGAATATTTTCCTATAAGACCATAACACATCAATATATCCATGAGAGAACCCTAGAAAGAGCCAATGAGGGAGTGAGAAGATGAAGAGGTGATCTCCCATCCATAACAGGAGGTCTCTTGCTCTTGCACTGGGGCATCTCCTAAGCACGCTCTAGATCCGCCAAAAGAAAAGAAGATCTACCTCCTCTTACTTGGAACACCTCAGGAAGAAGCAAAAAAGGGTTTGGATACCCTCTAGGCACCAAGTAGCAGTAGGAAGGGCTAGAAACCCTAGGAGAACTAGGATATCTACTTGGAAAAACATAGCAAAGCAAGATACCCGCTCGAGAGCCCTAAGAAGAGCCAAAGAGAGAGTAAGAAGATGAAGAGGTGACCTCCCATCCATAGCATGAGGTCTCTTGCTCCTGCACTAGGGCATATCTTGAGCATGCTATGGATCCACCAAAGAAAAAGAGATATGCCTCCTCTTTCCTAGAACACCACAAGAAGAAGCAAAAACGGCCATGGAGACCCTCTAAGCACCAAGAAACGAAAGGAAGGGCTAAAAATCCTAGGAAGACAAGAAGATCTACCTAGGATTCCATAGCACAACAAGAGATTCGTCTGAGATTCCTAGTATAAGTCGATGAGGGAGTGATAAAGTGAAAGGGTTACCTCCTGTCCAGAGTGGGAGGTCACCCATTGTAGTATGTTATAGTTGTTAGAACCCCATCCTAACATTATTTTTGTAATTCTCATGTGATTATGTAATGACCCACTTTTAATGTGGAGCTCCTTTATAATGTCATTTTGTAATACTTTGTAATGGTATGTGATAAGTAAGGTGCCTAGACAAGTGAGGACATTTCATGTATTTGTTATTAAGAATGTAATCAATGTTTGGTAGAAGATTTTAGTTTGAATGATATTTTGTATGTAAGCCAACTCTTGAGAATTAGGTTAGGGTTGCATGAAGTGTATATTTAAAATACATGGATTCATGTACGAATGTATCTTTTGAAAAATTAATGAAAGTATTGAAGGAGGTTTCCCCTCGAAGAGACTTGCAATTTCGTGTTACTTTGTGAGATTTTTTCATTTTTACACTTAATTTTTGTATTGCAATAGTTTCTGTTTCAAGTATTTATGTTTATTTGCAATATTTATGTGTGAGTTAATTTTTAATAGTAGGTTCTTAACAAGTTGTATTAGAGTGCTTTTCAAGGTCAATTTTCACTGTGATTACTACAATTCTTGCCCATCCATTCCGATTGTTAGGTATAATTTTCTTGTGTTTTTCATTTTTTATTTGTCCTTTATCTTAAAAAATAGCAAAAACACATTTTTTATAATGGTTATTTATATTAGAAACCCTATCCCAAAGAATTTAAAATATCATAGGGAGTTGTCATTATTGGCTAAGCTAGATTACCCATAAAGCATATAGTAAAATGAGGGGCAATCAGACTCCAATACCCAGGCCTTAGATAGCACTCATCTATGGAATTGAGCTCCCACATATCTTTGGATATATCGGAAGACCACCTAGGATTAGGAAAAACCTTTAGCCCTAGAAAGATTTTTTGACCTTGTATTATCCATAGTACATTGAGCACAACATCCAAAAATATTACCCTCTCATACTATCATAGAGGTAGGTAGTGTGTTCAAGGGTATGTGTGGAATCCTCCTTGAGTAGTGGCCTAAAATATTGGTCTAAGCACTATAGTTTATCTCTATGGTATAACAGAGGGTCTATCAGTATTACATATTCCCTAGCTTAGAGTACATGGTTCTATTTCACTTGTAAAAAAAACTTTCTTGTTTGTGTAAACCTATAACCACAATTTTTTCTATAAAAATTGAGCTTATGGAGGAGACCCTATCATAGAATATTGTTTGAAATGGAGGAAATAATTGGTGATCATATAAAAAACAATCACAATAGAGTTTGCTAGTATTAGTAACAGAAGGGTATCAATTAAATCTAAGAACAATAATAGTTAGGTTAAAGTTGTTAGTTGCTAGTGTCATTAATAGTTATATGTGATAGTCAAGCTTACAACAGGCAAAGAATTATCAATGATAGAGTCAAAAAAACTAGTCGTCGATATAGAAAACCACATGTCAGTAAAAAATAGTATAAATATAGAATTAGTAATAGGTAGTGTAGGAACAATATCATAAGCATTTTTTTTGACTAAACACTCATCTTTTGAACCAAACCTCCAAGTAGAAAACTAACAACACCAACAAACTTGATAAGTTTAGGGTGTTTAAATCATTGTTATAGGATATAGCTCATTGTGATCATCTTTTTGAGTTGATTATTTTTACATATAACACCCAAGTACTTTATTTTGGCTCCTTACTAAAAATAGTAACTCTTGAAACCATACTTCTATTTTAGTAAGTCAGTAGAAGTTGTTCTAATCACACCAAAATGGCTCCTAGTACTCATGGACACCAAAAGGAGATAGAACAAGCCCAATCCTTGCAGGAAATAAGTTCCACACTTAGTACCCTTGTCGATGTGATTTGAAGCATGCAAGATGATGTGCAACGTTTGAGAAGTGATCATATCAGCTCCAAAGCCAACTTTGAAGACCAATTCTTAGAGCTTGAGGCACTGCTTAAGGATGGTCCAAAGGTACTTGAGCATCATGACAAAGGACTCCAATGAGACAAGGAAGGCTCTCACATCATTTTTGACCAAGATGCTCCCTTTAAGATGCCTAAATTAGACTTTCCTAAGTTCAATGGAAAGGATGCATATGGGTGGTTGTGTCATGCAAACCAATTTTAAAAACTTCATAATGTCCTTAAATATTTGTGGATCACTATGGCATATTTCAAATTTGAATATGAAGCTTTACAGTGGTATTGGTGGTTACAACACATAGTTCCCAGCCCTTCTTGGAAAGCTTTTGAGTCCCAATTACTCATGCATGTTGGTCCTAGTGAGTATGAGGAATTTACAAGAGTATTAACTAAACTGTGACAAATCTCTATGGTTCATGACTACCAGACCCAATTTGAGAAACTAGCTAAAAGGACCAAAGAGTTGAATGAAGGATTTTCTTTTATTTTTTTCATCAGTGGCTTATAGGATGATATCAAGGCTGAGGTCAAGATGTTCAAACCACAAACTATGATGCAGGTCATAAGTTTGACATGGTTGGCCAAAGAAAAATCTTTAGCTCAAATGAGGCCACCTAAATTTTCATAGGCTAAACCCTCATTTCCTCCTAATATCACATCCAATACTAACATAAATCTATCCCCTGTAAGCAATTGACTACCAAAGAGATGAATTTCCAATGCACCCAAGGTTTATGTTATAATTATGATGAAAATATACATGAGGGCATAGATGTGTTCAAAAGAAGCTATTCTTGATTGATGTAGAGGAGCCATCAAGTAGTGAACAACAAGATGATGAAGCAGAAGCATTAGAGGACTCACCTCAATATGAGGGTGACACACAAGAATATCTACAACTAGAAATTTATGTTCATGCTCTTGTAGGCATTACTACTCCACAAACCATGAAAGTCATAGTTTTTTTCAAAGGCCAATGCCTTACAATCCTCATTAATTCTGGGACCACACACAACTTTATTGATCCCTAATTTGCTAAGCAAACTAATTGTTATATACATACATGTAACTTCTTTGAGGTTATGGTGGTAAATGGTGGGATTTTCCCTTGCAAAGGAAAATATCATAATGTTAAGTTGAAACTAGGGGATTATAAGCTTAAAATAGATATGTTTGCTCTTCAACTAGGGGGATGTGATATTGTGCTTGGAGCTCAATGGTTAGGTACTTTGGGCACCATCACATGGAATTTTACAGAGTTGTGGATGTAGTTTTCACAAGATGGTTAGTCCTACACTCTTTGTGGCTTACAAGCAAGATCTCCTCAGATTATTAGTTCAAACCGTATGGAGAAGTTGTTAAAAAATATTCTCATGGGGTAATCGCTCAAATATTTTCCATCCAACCACTCTCTTCAATTGAGGATAAAAATATAATAGATTTGCAACTCATTTTGACCAAGAATGATTCAGTATTTGTAGAATTGATAGAATTACCATCCCATCACTCCCATGATCATGTAATTCCATTGGTACTTGGTAGTGTGCCACCTAACATTAGACCTTACCACTACCCCCATGCACTTAAATAAAAAATTAAGAAATTAGTACAAGAATTATTAAAAGTGAGATTCATTCAGTCTAGTAACAATCCTTACTCTTATTCAGTCTTATTAGTTTGCAAGAAAGACAGGTCTTGATGGTTGTGTATAGATTTTTGTGAGATTAATAAGCTCCTTATTAAGGATAAATTTCCTATCCCCGTTGTAGATAAATTATTGGATGAGTTGCATGGTGCTATTTTTTTCTCCAAATTAGATCTTTATCTTCATTTAGGTTACTATAATATATAACTCAAGGAAGAAGATATTACCAAAATAACATTTTGCACTCATGAGGGCCATTATGAATTTTTGATGATGTTTTTTGGCTTGACTAATGCACCTTCCACATTTCAGAGCCTCATGAACAATATTTTTTTCCCATTTCTTAGTAAATTTATTTTAGTTTTCTTTGATGATATTTTGGTTTATATTTGCTCTTGGGAAGAGCACCTCATCCATGTGGATCATACTTTGCAAATTTTGGCTCATCATAAACTTTATGCTAAAAGGTCCAAGTGTTCTTTTGGGTTATCCAAAGTAGAATATTTGGGACACATTGTCACCAAGGATGGAGTTAATATTGATGCTAAAAATATCCAATAAGTTCAATATTGGTTGAGGCCTCACACTCTTAAGGGTATTCATGGAATTTTGGGGCTCATAGGCTATTATCATAAATTCATCTACAATTATGGCAAAATCATTGCTCCTTTAATGACTATGTTAAAAAATAATTATTTTACTTGGATAGGCCTAGCTGAGTAGGCTTTCATTGATCTTAAGCATGCTATGACAACTACTCCAATATTAGCCATGCCTAATTTCTCTAAACCATTTTTATTGAAAGCAATGTTTTTGACAACGACATTGAAGCCATGTTGATGCAGGAAGGACAATCGTTGGTATTTACTAGTAAAGCACTTTCAAGTCAAATTTTGGGTAAATCAACTTATGCAAATGAGATGCTTGCCATTCTATATGTGGTTATCCATTGGTGACCCTATCCCATTGGGCATCATTTTTCCATTAAAATAGATCACCAAAGTCTCAAGCACTTCTTAGAGAAATAGGTTGTTATCTAATACAACAAAAGTGGGTCTCTAAACTCATGGGGTATGATTATGATATTACCTATAAAAAGGTAAGGAGAACATTGTGGTAGATGCACTCTCTCACCAATTTGAGGCTCAAAGTATGTTGTGTGCCATCTCTTCACCCATACCTCAGTGGATACATTCTCTTCAAGAGGATGTGCTTAAGGACTCTGACTTACAAAATTTGATTTCCATACTTCAAAAAATGCCCATCTCATATCCAAGATACACTTGGGATGGAAAATATTTGAGATATCTCCAACGCCTTGTTATTCCCCACACTTCTCAACTTCAAGAACTCATATTGAAGGAGATGCATGCTTCACCCATTATAGGCCATTTTGGGTTCCTCAAGACCTATGAAAGGATTAAATGCATATTTTTTGGGAAAGGAATGAAGAAGGACATTCAAATTTTTATGGTAGAGTGTGAAATTTACCAGTGGATGAAAGGCAAAATGTTGCATTCTCTAAGATGTCTTCAACTGTTACCTATTACTGACCATGTTTGGATAGATATTTCCATGGACTTTATTGAAGGGTTACCTAAGTCCAGAGCCAATAATTTATTTTTATGGTAGTTTATTAGCTCCCAAAGTATGCTCATTTTAGTTCCATATTCCATCCTTACATGACTTCCATAGTCACCAAAAGTTTCCTTGATTCTATTTTTTGCCTTCATTGCATGCCTACCCCTATTATGTCTAATCGTGACCCCACCTTCATTAGTAATTTTTGGCAAGAATTATTTAAGTTGTAGGGAACTCAGCTCAAAATGAGTTCAGCTTATCATCCACAAATAGATTGTCAAATAGAGATTACCAACAAAGTTTTGGAGACCTACCTTTATTGCTTTACCTCTGATCATCCTACACAATGGGTGAAGTGGATTCCCTTGGTCGAGTGGTGGTATAATAGTTCCTATCACATTGGGACCAAGGTCACCCATTTTGAAGCAATTTATAGATGATCTCCATCAACACCTTCCTCCTACATTCTAAGTAACTCCAAGGTCCATGTAGTCAACACTACAATTAGCTAACATGTTGAAGTCCTTCATCAATTAAAGATAAATTTAGAAATGGCCTAGAACTGGATGCACCAATAAGCTTATCAAAATCACTCTAAGCATAGCTTTGATGTTGGTGATATGGTCTTCCTTCACTTGCAACCATATAAATAGTCATTACTCCAACTTCATAGGTGCTAAAAACTTATCACCAAATACTATGGTCCCTACCAAGTCTTACAACATATTGGTACAACAACCTACAAATTGGCCATACCATATATATCCAAGTTCCACCTTGTCTTTCATGTCTCCTATCTCAAGAAGGTTGTGGATAATTAGGTATAGGTTTAATTTTCTTTACCAAAACTAGATGAAGAGGGTTCTATCTTGCTCAAGCCATAATAACTATTGGATTGTAGGATGTGTACTCTTCATGATTAGGTAATTATTGAGGTCCTTGTTCAATGGTATAGTTTAGAACTAGAAGATACTATGTAGGAGTCTCTCCAAAAATTACAACACTAGTTTCCTCATCTACAACTTTGAGGATAAAGCTTTTTGAAGGATAAGGGTATGCTATGACCATTCCTAATGTTATTTTTGTAATTATTGTATGATTATGTAATGAACCACTTCCAATGTGGGGATCCCTTTATAATGTTATTTTGTAATACTTTGTAATGGTATGTGGCAAGTAAGGCACCTAGACAAGTGGGGCCATTTTATGTAGTCGTTATTAAGAATGTAACTCATGTTTGGTAGAAAATTCTAGCAAGAGTGATATTTTGTATGTAAGCCAACTCTTGAGAATTAGGTTAGGGTTGCATGAAGTGTATCTTTAAAAGAGATGGATTCATGTACGAATATATATTTTGCAAAATTAATGAAAGTATTGAAAGAGGTTGCCCTCTCTAAGAGGCTTGTGATTATGTGTTACTTTGTGAGATTGTTTCATTTTTGCACTTAATTTTCGTATTGCAATAGTTTATGTTTCAAGTATTTATGTTTATTTGCAATATTTGTGTGAGTGAGTTTATTTTTAATAGTAGGTTCTTAACAATAGTCCACTATATTTTCTTTTCATTTACCCTATTTTTTCTCCTTTATTATAGCTTATTTTTTGCTTATATTTTTCATTTTCACCTCACCTTCCTTTTCTCCTTACCCCCCTTATGTGTCTCTACTTATTTAACTTGCATAATATAAATAATGCATAAAGTAGCAAGGTGGTTGCAACCATAAATTTTGACATATAGATTAGATCTCCCCCTTCCAACAAGGGGTTTTAGTATTATCCCAATTCCTTTACAAGGTTCTAGTCCAATTGATAAAGTATTTGATATTCATTTTCTTCTTTATTTGGTCCATGTTGATTCTTCTCTACCAAGTAGGCTAGAATTGACGGTCCCCATAACCCCTAACCAAGGAAGTATTAGTTTAATCCTATTTCCTTTCCAATGTTCTCAATCTAATTAATAAATTCCTATAACATTATTTTCTTCTTGTTTTGGTTCATGTTGATTCTTCTCTAGCAACTTGGCTAGTGGAAGTCTTTTAGATATAAGTTCTAGATGTAATTTCTTACATACATCTATTTTGAACATTATGTAAGGATGGCGTATTATATTATGGTTATGAGGGTTATGGTAAGTTATAAGCTGCTTATAACTTGTTAGAATTTATTACATCATATCCCATGTAAGAAGACAAGTGGTATAACCATCACTTACAAGGTCTATGCATGTAGTATAGGATAAATATAGTTGTAATATTGGTTAGGAGTTTGTTATACCTAAAATAAATATTTTATGTATTTAAATACCTATCACTTTATAATACAAAGTATCAAAACATTGAGTTCTAACATGCAGTATCAAAGTAGGTAGAAGGAAGAAAAAATCTCCTTCTAATCCTCCTCTAGCTTCAACACAGAGAAATCTCAAAGAGTACTTTGTTTGAGAAAAATGGTTTTAAGGGTAAAATTACACTATATAATATTATTGAAGATAAACCTCAAAAGAGAGGTAATCATATTTGTGAAGCAAAATTCAACGATAGATTCAAAGGTCTAAGGGTTAAAAACCCCTACCAAAGACCAAAGAGGCAAAAAGCCTTCAAGTAGTAAAAAGTATTTCAACCCTATTAAAAGGACCAATAAGGTCATAATCTATAAACAAATAAATTAGTTTTAGCAATAAAATGAATTGAGATCACAAAATCCTCTGAAGAATAAATTGTCATTTCAAAAGGTAGTAAGGAAACCATAGAAGCTCCTTAAAATCTATAAGAAGATAAGGAATCCATAGAAGATCCTTGCAAATTTCTAGCCTCAAAAGAGCAACATCGAAATACAAACAAGAAAATAAATTATCAAATAAATTATTTTTGACAAAGGAGTGAAAGAAATAAAAGAGTAGCATTGGACTACAAGAAAGAAATCAAATTGTTGAAGAAATTATTTTCGACAAAATAATAGAGTATATATTATATCTTATGAGATAAACACTCCAAGAAGAATCATACAATAGTGCAACAGATTCAAGAAGATATTCAAAATAATCAAAACAATAAGCCTTTTGTTCTAAGCAACAAGATTTATGACAATAGAAAGATCCATCATAGGAGGAATTGTTGAAAGAAGATTATTGGTGTTTGAAGTTACTCAAGAATAAGATAAATCAATGACCAATAAGACATCATTCTAAATATAATTAGAATGTTACTCATGGTAGGACAGGTGGAACAAAATAAGTTGAAAATTCTCATTTAAAACAAATAATACTTCAAATTAAAAGCAATTGCTTACTTAAATACTAAGTTCATGAGAATCACATTCTTCTAGTGCATTCTTAAAGGAATCCATGTTTCAAGAGATTAAAATATCTCATATCAAAGAACCAAAGATTTATATAGAGCAAAGAGTGATCTACAAGTCAGAAGCAAAAAAAGAGCCTTGCATAAGCCCGAAACATTACATTCAAAGGAGACACTAGAACAAAGAGCAACTTCATCCACACAATATTGCATCATACTCTAAGGAAATTAAGCAACAAGTCAAAATTTATGACCAAAAAGAGATCACAAAAAGGTGCTTGGAACGTCACCTAATACATCCAAGAAAATCCCATAATACAAAGGACAATGAAGTCAGAGCACTCATTACACTCTAAGAACATTAGTGCCCTATAGAGATAAATATTACACACCAATTTTTTTCAAAGGATCCCAAGAAGTCACTTGAACAAAGAAGCATTCACAACTCTTGCTTAGACATCAAAAGAAATCATTAGGACACTCACTCAAGCATAAAAAGAAATCACTCATATAGCATTATCCTAGAGATCAAAAGAAATAATTTGAATGCTCACCCATATATCACCTAGTTACCACAAGAAACTATTTGGACACTGAAAACACTCAATCAAAGAAGCATCTATAAAATAATATTAAAGAAATAGAAGCTTTTGGATCCAAACAAACAAAGTAGAATGACATGCGCTTTCAAACAACAAAAATTAGCACCTGAAAATTAATTAGAATATTTTCTATTGACACATAGATGTTTCCTCTCAAAGTAAATAATCTAGCATAAATATTTCGAGCACAAATTACATAGATAAATAGCTTGAAATAAGTAAAGGAAGGGAAATAATTTCAAGTTGACAATAATTTAAAAGTGCAAAGACCAAGAAGTCAAGAGGAAAGAAATAAAAGGTACTTAAAGTCACTTAAATTAAAGGTAAAATAAAAGGTATTTATATGTTTTGGGAAAAGAAAATTCCAAGTGAAAAAAGAAGGAAATAATTAAATATCTTTTTGTAAGGAAAGATAAATTTCTCATAATTTAAAAGTATCAACGAAAACGCAAGTATAGGCTTATATATACTCATTGAAAAATATTTTTTTGAGGTTGATTTATGTGAAAGAATAATATTCAAATATTGTAAAAGTTTACTATGGCTAGTGGAGCACCAAAATTCTTGTTGCTTGATTCCTAAAAAATTAAAGGGGAATAATTATGTTGCTTGGAAAACCAAACTCACAATGCAACTAGCATTTGAAGAAGTATGACAAGTAGTAGATGGGACCATTACCCATCCTAAAGAAGAAATGAAGACCAAATAAATTTTAGTACCGTAGATATAAAGGCAAGAGTATTCATCATGTTTGAAATAGTAGATGAAGTCAAAGCATACCTTTGGGATTCAATCATGACCAAAGATGCATGGGAGAGAACAAATAGTCTTTGAAGCAAAGAATCAAAATCAAATTCTATTCCTCTAGATCTAGCTCAATTGTTTATATATGAAGAGTGGAGAGAAATTGGAATCTTTCATGATGAGAATTATTGAGTTACGAGCATCATTATAAATATTGGAAATTCAAGTATCTAACAAAATATTAATTCTAATTATTTTGAGATCTTTCCCATCGAAGTATAAATATTTTATGATAATATTAAATATTATTGACCAAACACCAAGCTTTGAAAATTTGGTGAATGTACTTCAAAAATTAAATGTCTCACATATAGAAAATTAAGAAGAATAATTACTTCTTACAAATTAGAAAAGGAAGTCGCCATTCAGAAGATACATAAGACTTCTACAATGCTTCCAACAAAGATATAACTTTCAAAGATATCAAAATTAGAGAAATGATTCTCAAATAAATACTTTCCACACTCAAAATATGTATGAAAATTATGGTAGAAATAACCACACCATGAAGGAATGTTAGCATAATCCATTCAAAAAAGTATCTCCTTTATGAGAGATAAATCAACAACAAGATACATAGTCTTCATACAAGAAAAATTAAAATTAGAGAAAAGCGCAACAAAATAATGTAGTTGAGGAAAACCAATTTAATGAAGAAGGAAAAGAAGAAGAAGAAGAAGAAGAAGAAGAAGAAGATGGTTTGTTGCATAAGCATAGCTGAGACAACACAATAATATTTGGTATGACTTCAATGAAACCAAACATGTGGCAAGTTGAGAATTTTGGATCCATCCAACCATCTAAATTATTATACAAGAAATGTTGCATTAGTTGATCACTCCAAGACAAGGAATCAACAAGAGAGAAAAATACAAAGATACAAAGGAAACCATTACAAGAACAATCCATGGGATACCTAAAATACCAAGAAGTTATTTACATTTTAGAATGAAGACAATACAGTCAAAGTAATTTTTTCTACTCATTTTCACAAGTATAGAGAAAATCATTTGAAAATGATGGGTGTCTTTAATCCTCACTTTTATTCATTATCGAATCTATCATGGTGTTTTAAGGCTATATGCTCTATGAATGGCTTATGGTCATATATAGGCTTAATACTCTAAAGCATCGAGAAACAACAATAAAACTCACTACAACAAGAAATAGAAAAAACTAAGCTAAGAAACATAGTATGCTAGAAATAAAAATGTTATAAAAAAAATAAAGGAATACTGTATGGAAATTTGAACATAAAACAATACTTGTTTCATCACTATGCTACTATAATAATAATCTTAAAATAATTGGTTGTCTAGTCCTAGGAGATGAAATCAAGCAGCTATTTTACTATCATAAAATACAAGAAATAACAACAAATTAATCTATACTAAAATAAATCTAAAATACAATAAAAATGTATCTTCCATCTAGTCTAGAGTGGGCCCTTGCTCCAAAGCAGAAAGGAAATAAATTCAACTTAGCTCACACAAATAAAGTATACCAATAACTCAAATTATCATATTATTGTAGGTCTAAAAATGACAAAGTTTCCTTACAAATTATGGTAAATATTAAAATTAATTACAATATCATATTGATATCTTCTACTACTCTTTCTAACCTAGTACATGGAGCTATATTAGTATTAATATGTGAGGAGGACCAAACCCTCCTTTGCCTTCATTACTAAATTATTACAACAATAAGATATGTAAGAAATTCTATCAACATGTAAGGACAAAATAAGTGTAACAATAGTCTAAATTGGTCATACTCACCTAAATGGAATCCCAATTGCCATGTTGGACATGTTGGAAATAGGAAAATGTGGTTTTAGAATAGTTTCCTAGGCTTATGCATGTAATTTTTTTTTTTGTCTTTTTTCTAGGAGTAGCTGCCAGTTGTACTAAATAAAAAACAATTGATTGTCTATTAACATCACTCACAAGTGGCTCCCAAAACCATAGTTTGTTTGACTAAAACAACAAAATAAAATTTATAGGTGGTTTGGTGTTAATATTTAGCTATATCCTCTCTTGTCCTCTACTACCACATCCCCTATCATCTACAACTACCACATCTAGAGCCCTTTTCCTTCTCAACATCTAGTGTCAATCTATATCTCTAGTTTCTAGTACTAGCATGTGTTTCTAATATTTGATGCCAACCTATATTTTAAAAATTAGGTGCCAGAAAAGCACTACCTCATCATATGCCAATCAGGTGCTATCGAGTCTAGCAATGAGTATGTAGTGATGCATTCAATACCTATTGTAGTCTCAGTTTTAGATGCCAGGTGAATTTTTATCTCTAGTGTCATATTCCAAGCTATCCCATGAGCTCTAGTTGTTGTGCAAAAATATAATCTCTTTTTATTCCCCAAAGCTTGATATTGGTTTAGCAAAACATCCATTGTTACCCATTCTAGAAAATAATATCACACGACCTATTTTAGTCCTATATTAATCTTAATTATCATATTTAATTAACTAATGCAATGATGAAGCAAAACATAGTTAAATAGTGAAAAAAGGAGGAAAAATATTGTATAAGATGAGTTATTTTTGGGCATCATCACTCTCCCTAACCTATTGGAAGGCATGTCCTCATGTATCAAATAATAATTTTAGGTTCAAACCACTTATGAGGCTCATTCCCTATTTAGTATGTTGTCCTGTAGTCCCTACCACATGTGCCAAGGTCTATAGAATATTATCCTCAAAATGTTCTTCAACTAATCTAGGTACACTTTGAAGATCAACAACTTGAATTATTTTCCTTTTAACTCTTACCTCTGCCAATTGATTTTGGAGTTGGAGGATTTCCTTATTCTTATCCTACAAAAAACTCTCAAATATTTTTAACCTTATTTGTAGGGCCCAAAGGACCACCTTGGATCCTTTTAGGTCTAATATTTCAAGATTTGTATATATTAATTTAGTCTTCCAAACCACCCTATTTCTGAGTAAGGTATAGGAGATTATGGAGAAGGGGCTTCAAGGGATCCTTCTCCCATGTTTGAATGTGATATAAACTTGGGATATGTAGGTTGTAATAGATCCTTAGTGGTTACTACATCCCTCATTTTATCTATTTCTTGTTGCTTTCCCCCCTAACTCAATGCATCTAGTGATGATTCTTTTTTGCTACTAATAATCTTAATTTTTGGTAAAGAATCACTAGTTTGCTACAGCTAAAATGAGGCTTATTTTTATTTCTTTTCTTAGCTACCTTTGCATGGGTTCTCCTTATAAATATCTACTTCATGCTAAAATAATACAATTTCTTGAGGGTCTCTAGTTCTTTAGGTGTGATAAACTTGACCCTCTTTTGGCTCTTCTTCCTTAAAACCTCTAGGGTTTTTATTTTTGTTGACTTTTATTTTTATTCTATTGTATTTAAGTACGTTGCTTCTCCATAGGTTTTTGAAGGTGTTTTTGTTTGTGCTTTAGACTAAATTTGTGCAAGTTCTTATTTTATGGGTGTTTCCTACTTCTATCCCTTAGGTACAGGCCTAGGGGATCTAATAAATTTTTGCTATTTTTCAGAGGACTCAGAAGCCTTATCCAATGTATGACTCTTCCTACTAGGTTTTATTGACTTTAATTCATGGGACTTTAGTTTTTGTGAAACCTCAAAATATAGCAAGTACTGAGTGGCACTAGACTACTTTAGGGCTTCAACATTACTAGTTTTTTTGTGCTTTTCATCAATATCTTGTTGCTCTGGCCCTTCTATCCCTAGAAAATTGATCCATTTATCATTACTACCTACTAGTGCTAATTCGATGATAACAAAATAATTAAACCAACCCATGGTGTTTTAATTGGCTTTTTTATTCTCTAAATATAGAATCCATATCATGTAATACAATGTTTAAATACTAACACAAGTTAATGTAAAAATATGAATTCTTCTCACCGTGTATCAAGTGGACAAGAATATTCAAATGTGGCCTAGATAAGGAGACAAATTGTTCATCATAGGTGAGATGTTTCACTATTCATAGGGCAATTGGACCCCATGGTCTTGCTAAATTTGTATGTATGCTTTAACCCCTTGTGTTTGTGGTAGATATCAATAGGTGGGATCTAGATCTCCTCTAAAATACCCAAAAATCATAAAGGGGGCTTCCTTGGTCTAAAAGTATTTTTGAGCAGTAAGTGTAAGTCTAGATATATTAATGAGCATAGCAAGATTCATCAAAATTTTCAATCCCTCGACTTTAGTAGATTCATATCATAGATTTTACGTAAACTTTTCTACAAGATTGATTTTATAACCATCAACATAAGAACTATAGCCACCTTGTAGTATCAAAAATACATGCAACTTTTGGATTTTACAATAGTTCTAAGATACTTTATGGATTTAACTTTCGCTTCTAACCCATGGTGGATATATTTCTAAAAGGATAAGTTTGTATGCAATACCAGTTAATGGCATCCCTAGCTACAAAGAGAGAGCAAAGAAGACATAATTTTGTTAATGCATGCATGGAAGGAAGGTTGTCTACCTATATTAACTCAATGTTATACCATAGAATGAGGTAAATCCAATGTCATATCCTCCTCAAACCATTTCATGCCACCTGTGCAGTAGCTAACTACTGATAATAGATGGAAAAACATGCCATGACAACACATGTAAAGAAAGCATGTTGGGTTGTGGTTATTTTCCCATTATTGAATTGTTCTTTTTTATTTTTCAATGCCTCAACACATCACCTTTCCTTTTGTTTATTTTCCATGTAAGTCACAATATATTATAGCACTTGCAATTCTAGTGGATTGCTGGCATGTGGATCATCTAAGTATTTTTCATCAAAAAGCTTTGTTCAATGCTAATTAGCATGGTGACTATTTATGCATTTTTTTATGTTTCCCAAACAAGTTCAATGCTTGACCATATAATAGGGATAAAGTACTAGAAAACTCCAATGCTATGCACAAGACATCCAACCACTAGGGCTATTTCATAAGACTTCTTCTATGGACCATAGACCATGCAATTCCTAAAATCATGTAAGAGTTGGATTAAGCAATAGTAAAAGGAAAAACACATACTTTGTTAGGAGAGATCAATCATGCTACTTCAAAGAAGGTAGGAACCTGTGATTATATCAAAATAAGCTTTCAAAATTAAAAAAACAAGCTAGAAAAAACATACAAGGGTGCATACACATTTATTTACCAAAATATATATCAGTTTTTATTTTTATTTTTATTTGTTTCTATAGAATAGACCATCATTTCTAGTTTTCAATCTACTTTTTCCCTGGTTTCATTCACATGGGATTTGCACAACCGAGTTTTTTTATTTACAAGACTAGTACACTAGAAATAGGTTTTCATACTAGTCTTGTCCTAATGGAACCCCTAAAGTAGTTTTCACCATTGGATCTAATTTTTTGATAATTTGTTATCTTATTTATTTATTTATTTATTTTTTTCAATACTGAAAAGACATTATCATACTGCATTTATTGGAGGATAAGAGGTTTCTCCCACAACGTACATATCATACTATGAAATCAAATAAGTAGAGAAAGCTTATTTTGACATTAGTTTATGCTATAACTTCAATCAATGACCATTTACCACCATATTTCACCTCAAGACATCAATTGGTACTAGTCACATGATATCATTATCAAAGACTTGATCAATCTCATACGATGCTAGTCATTGGCTATGAAGCTTGCCCTTGAAATTAAGAGAGAATGAATCAAATAATAGTGCCCAATCACCTAGCTTATACTTGTTACTATTGATAATCCTGTCATGCCATGTTTTTAATTCTTTTTTATTAACTTCAATTTGATAAAGGACATCCTTTCATAACTCATCAAGTGCACTAAGTTGTAAAATAATATCCTATTGTTCCTATGACAACTCAATACCAACATCAAGTTTTGTGCATAATGTTTGTAATTCAAATTCAATATGAAAAAGAGTTTCCATAAACTAATTCATATGAGGTAAATCAAGTGGTGGATTTCCAAGTAATATTGTAAGCCCACACAACTTCTAATAGTCTATTGTCCCATTATATTTTATGAGAATCTACTATTTTTGTTAAAATAATTTTCAATTTCCTATTAATAATTTCTACTTGACCATTGGTCTACGGGTGATATGGTGAGAACTTCTTATATTTTACTTGATAATTTTCCATAAAAGCATGAATTACTCTTGACGTAAATTGGGGTCCTTGATCAAACACAATTTCACGAGGGGCACCAAAGCACTAAAATATTTGACCATATAAGAAATCAACCAATTTTCCTCATAGGCATATTGGAGAGTGATTACTCCAACCCACTTAGTTATTGTAGTGAACTTTCACTACATTAGATAAATTCATCCTAAGAATGGAATTATGAGAAAAGTAGCTATCCAAAGCTGATCAATATGAGAGAAAAAGGAATCCTTCCCATCTATCCAATAGTTGATATTAAGAAGATGCCAATAAAGAAGAGACTATATCAAAATCCATTAGTCAATTCAAAAATTCCTATTTCACGAGGTAAGGTTGACCATCCAAACTATATAGAAGAGGGATTATAGTCTTTTCGATGGTAACTAAGCTAGGTGTAAGATTATTTAGGATCCTTAAAATCTTTCTAGTGGTAACTAATAAGGCTCTATTGTTAGAAAAAAATATATCTACTTAGTAAATATGAATTCACCTCTTATCTTAAGGGGTAGATTTGGGAGAAGAGTCACCCTATTTTGGTTATTGGTTTTTAGAGTGATTGTTGCAACATGATACCAATAATAAGCCTATAAAACAAAATCCAAGAATAGTTGAGGAGAAGGAAATCAAAGATAAAATTCAAAATAAAATGGTTGGTAAGATTTTCAAGCAAGCCAAACCATCTGAAAGTTCCTTTGAATGATCACAACAAAATAAAATTAGAAGGCTATGGAAAAACTTCATGAGGAGGAATCAAAGAGAAAAAAGGTGGTGGATGTGTGTAGGCAAGAGATTTGACCAAAAGGTTTTAAATATGAAATTCAAAGGAAGGTGCAAAAGCATATCTCCTTAAATAACCAAAGTCTCAATCAAAAAATCATTAGTGATTTTGATAGCTTCGATAAAAAAGAGAAGACAAAATTTTTAGTGAATTGTCATTTGAACCAAAATATTGGAAGGCACAAGAGTGAAATATTCATAAATCAAGAGTTTCAAAAGTTTTGACAAAAGAAATGTTTGACAATTTTGAGGAATGGAAGATATAATAGTTGAACCATCCAAAATATCTAACAAAGGCCACAACATCAATGAATACTTCCTAAAAGTAGTAGTTGAGCTCATAAAGGTAGAAGAGTTTCAAATTCACCTACTTGCACACCTAAAAATTGATAATTTTCAAAAAATAACTGATATATTAAGGGCAGAAACATCAAAATACTACAATGGAAGCAACCATAAATTTAGAATATTGATTACAAATATTTGATATATCTAGACTTAGGGGATCCCCAAAAGGGGTAAGCTACAATAGTAGGAGTAGCAATTTTATCCAAAGGCTATAAGTTATCCAACATTGATGGGCCTAGATTCAGATATCATGAAGGAACCAACATATTTAATAAGGATATGACTTGACACATAAAGGAGTAGTAATACTTGAAATCTTTATACATTTTGGAGGGAAAATATCCTCTTTTGTAATCTAAGAATATTAGTTAGTTTATCATTGTAAATAATTTATGAGTTGTATAACTTTCCCTTAATTTCTCTTTGTATAGAAGTACATGGATCTCTGGGTAGTCTTACAAGTGACCCAAACCCTCATTCTTGGCATAATATGTCATACTTTGCTTGCCTCCAATATATATATATTGGAGGCTTGTGTATCTATTTAGTTCAATATTTTTTTGGTTATAAAACCTTGACCTATCTCCTTTGTGTGTATGTATTTGTATTTCATTCTATGCTTATGTATGTTAAGGAGAGGAAGTGTTTACACTAGTGCATTATGGTTAGAGCTATTGTACACAGGGATCTTATTTGATCTTAGCACATCACCACTTTGTTAGCTTACGTTTTTTCTTTTGGATATCTTTTTTTTCTTTCTCTAACCTTTTCCACCAAGTTGATAGATTAGGAAGTGTGCACCCAATATAACACCCCATAAAGGATTGAGTAGTATCAAAGAGTTTTATGGAAAAAACTGAGCAACAACATAAGAGGATTTCCATGGAAAAAATTTGAGCAGCAACATCAGAGGGTTTTGTGGAAAAATCTAAGCAACAACATTCAAGGATTTTTTTGGAAAAATTGAATATCAATGTAAGAGGGTTTTTGTAGAAAAATCTAAGTAGTGACATCAAAGGGTTTTTTGGAAGGGCTTTGCAAAAAACAAAATCTAAGTAGCAACATAAGAGGGTTTCTGTAAAAAATCTAAGCAACAGTGTGAGAGGGTTTTATGAGGAAATATATATATATATATATATATATATATATATATATATATATATATATATATATATATATATATTATATTGTAGGATAAGAATCATAGTGCAATGGTGAGTGCGAGCGATGGTGATGGTGATGAAACATAGGGTGTGTGTGTCGGGAGCAAACCTGTGATCCTTGATGGAGGTGGGGGTCCCTCAGAGCAAGATGAAGAGAGAAATCTAACTTCAGTTGTTGATATATCACAAGGTCAAAATAGATACAAACATTTTTCCTCTTCCCACTCCTTTGCAATCATTTTCAAAAATATAATTTCTTCTAGGCCTCCCCCTCACCCCAAGGTTGATATGCACCCTTATCAAGGTGCCCTTTGAAATCCATCAAAGCTTGTATCCTCCCTTGTGGACCAAGATTCTCATTCTCTTATGGGAAAATTATTAGGTCCTCGCCCTGACATGGAGTTGATATATAAATGGGCCATTACCCATTGGCACCCTCAAGGATCCATGGACCTGGTTGCCTTTCCCAAGGGTTCTTTTCTCATCTATTTGAATAACCCAATTATTCAAGTAGAATTCTATCACGTGGATCATGGTTCTATGACCGAAGAGGGATTTTTATTAGTAAATGAAGCATTGATTTTGACCCTAGAGACCCAAAATATCAACCTAGCTCCGATATGGGTTTACGTTTTGGGTCTTCCTCTCCATTTTTAGAATGAGGATATTTTATGGGGGATTACCCAGGACATTGGTGAGTTCATAGGTCTTGATCCACCTACCAAATCCAAGACCCGCATGACCCACATCTGCATGTGCATCAATGCTAAGTTTGATTCCTCTCTTTCTTATTCCATAAAGCTAATTTCAGATGATATCTCTAGGAATCATATCATAAAATATGAGAACAAGCCAACCTTTTGCTCCAGGTACCCCACGCAAAGTCACCTCAGCTCTCAATGTTGGATAACTAAGGTTTCTAAGGTACCTTCCACCAAAAAAAATATCAAGAGAAATATTTTGGAAGCAACAACATTTTCACAATCAATCTAAATCTTCTTCTTTGGTAGGCTCTAGGCCCTCTCATTCTAGTGTTGAAGTTGTTTCAAATAAGGAGATTTCTTCTCAAGATCCATCAGGGGAGGCTTTGAATGATCTAGTCCAAGATTTATCGTTCGTTGCTAAAATTTTATTGGGGGATCCTTTAAATGCACCATCCTTTGCAAATAAAGCTCTCCAAGATGTTCCCTTGGCTCAAGTCGACATCTCATCCTCCTTTAAGGTATGTCCTCTAGCTTTTATTTCTAATCCTTCTTCTTCTTTGTCTATTCCTAAGGTTCTTCCTTACACTAAAAATTTTTCTCCCCAAAGGCCTCCTCCACAAAGCCCTCCTTCCCCTAAAGGCCTTCTTAGCCCTTCCCCATGTAAAAATATTCCTAAAAATATTTTTTCTCCAAGGCCCCCTTCACCAAAAATAAAAAAGGCTCCATGTTGATGTTGGTTCAGAGAAGAAAAGAGGTCATCCTTCCTCTCAGCTCATCAGAAATAGAGAATGTTATGAGGACATTGCCAATGGAACTCAACTCACTTTGAGTCTCTCCTCCAATCTAAACCTTCTTTCATATCCACTTGAAAATGATTATTGATCCAAATTCTCCTCTTCACAAGGAAGAGGGAAGAGGTCTTCTTCCAAAATTTCTAAATGAAGATCCTCTCATGGAATGTGAGAAGCCTCAATGGATACAACAAACAATATTTGGTTAAGTCCATGAGAAAATACCTAAAACCAACAATTTTCCTCTTGCAAGAATCCAAACTAGATACCTAAAATGCTTCATGCATTTCCAAATACATATGGAAAAACTATGAATTCCTCATAAGCCTTGCCAATGGAGCCTTTGGAGGGTTGTTATGTTTGTGGGATCCAAATGTTGTTGAAGGCTAACTCTTATCTATGGTAGAAAACTACATGAACATATTGTTCTTCAATAAGGACTACCATTGTAGATGGGTTTTATCAAATATTTATGCTCCAACTCCCTATCTGGGAGATTTCATCTTTGGAATAATCTTAGTTAGATGAGAGAGGTTTTTTCCAATGAGGTTTGGATGTTGGTTGGAGATTTTAATTCTCCCTTATTCCCCATTGATAAGAAAGGAGGCTCTAAAATTACAGTTAATTCCTATGAAGATTTTTCTTTTTTTGTGGATGAGAACGAACTCATGGATATCCAACTCAAAGGTCTAAAATTCACCTAGGGTAATCGTAGAAAGGGTGACCATCTTATTCAAATAAGTTTTTATAGATTCCTAATATCCATTAAATGCATATGTATCTTTGGAGATGTTGTCCTTCATTCTCTACCCCGAATAGGATCTTATCACAACCCCATTCTCCTTGATTGTTTGTTCTAAGTCTTCCCATTTAGATCCCATTTTAGATTTGAGGTTATGTGGCTTTAGGATATGGATCTCAAGGCAATCATTGCAAATTGGTGGTCTTGCATTTTTTTGGGTCCCTAGCCTCTCGGGTTAGCAATAAGATTCATTTTTTGAAAGTATAGCTCAAGAAGTGGGATAGAGATATTTTTAGTAATATTTTTTCTAGAAAATAGAATATCCAATATCAGCTCACAAACATTGAGCTTCTTGCCCAACAGGGAGAATTGGACACAAATATTATTGAGGCTGAAAGGAAGCTTCTGTCTTAATACCACAATATTCTTAAAAGTGAAGAAAATTTTTGGAAGCAAAAGTCCAGAGTTATGTAGTTGAAAGAGGGAGACTCTAATACTAATGTTTTCCATGCTACCACGATGAGGCACATGGGCTCTAACAAGATCAAGGAACTCATCAGAGTTGATGGGACCGTTGTTTCAAAAATTATAGATATCAGAGATGAGGTAGCAACTTTCTTCGAAGATCTACTTGGACCCATTCTGGAGTGCAATATGTAAACATCAGAGACCCTCTTGAACAATATCCTCAGGTTGGTATCCTAGGAGAATAAAAATTGTTTGCTTAAACCATTTCTGATTGAGGAAATCCATAACATATTTTTTCAATGCAAGGTAGGAAACTCCAGGCCCAGATGATTTTACTCTAATTTTCTTTCAAAAATATTGGGACATTGTGGGGCCTGATATCATTTCAGCTATCCAATAAATGCAATAGACTCAAAACATTCCTAAATATGTAAAATACACCTTTTTGGCCCTCATACCTAAGTCCAATAATGCTAAATATTTATTTGATTTCTGCCCAATCAATATGTACAATATTTTTTATAAAATCCTCATCAAAGTGATTACCATGAGGTTGAAACCTATTCTCCCTTTCATCATCGATTCTTATCAAGTTAGTTATGTTCCAAGGATGCTAATTATTGATAGCATAATTACAATCCACAATCATATACATTCTATTTCTAAAAGTGGTAAATCTTGTCTTTTCCTCAAATTGGACATGAATAAGGCTTTTGATAGAGTGTCTTGGAGTTTCCTCTTCTCTATCTTGTCTAGATTTGGTTTCCATCCTAATTGGATCAATCTAGTCAAGGTATACATCTCAGGATCCAACTTCTCTTAGTTAATGGCTCTATTGTTGGTTATTTCCAAAGCAGCAAATATTTGAGACAAGGTGACCCTTTGTCCCCTTTTCTATTTATCATTACGATGGAAGCCCTAGGGAGAACTCTGCGATCTTCCTATTCCAAAGGAGAAATATCTAGAATTAAATCTACCTCATGTCTCATACCCATATCCCACTAGTAGTTTGTGTATGACACTATTCTGGCCACTCATACCTCTGTTTCCCAAGACAAAATCATAAATTCCATTCTTCTCTCATTTGAGTTTGTTGCTGGTCAAAAAGTCAACTTCTCCAAAAGTGAACTGTATTTTCTCAATACGCCCCCCAAATGGTAAACTAGTATAATATCCTTGGTTGTACCATTATTGACCTTCCTACTACCTACCTTGGTTTTCCACTTTTTGTTGGTTTTGCCAAAACATATCTTTTGTTTCCACTCATTGAGAGAATCCTTAAAAAAATGGTAGGATGGAAATAAGGGCTCCTTAGTTAGGCGAGAAATACCACCTTAGTCAAAGCCACTCTATAGAGAATCCTTGTTTTATTTTTGTCCATATTTTGCATTTTGGTTGAATTTTGTGACAATATTGAACATATCCAAAGGAATTTTCTTTGGTCAAGATAAGAAAACAAACAAATATTCCATTTAGTTGCATGGGACCAGATCTGCTCAAAGAAATAATATAGTGGTATCAGGATTAGGAAGGTCAGACAGATGAACCTAACCCTCATTGCCAAGTAAGGATAGTGGATCCTTCAAAATGAAAAGTCATTGTGGGTTGATATCATCAAGGCTAAATACCTCTAGCATCAACCAAATTGTTTGGATGATCCTTCACCTATTCAAGGTTCTGCTACCTAGAATTCCATCTCATGTACAATGGAGATCATAAAAAAAGGAATTTTTTGGAAACTTGGCAATGGCCAAAAGATAAGTTTTTGGTAGAACAAGTGGTTGTGTAATAACCCTCTTCAATACCACCTTGATATGATATTCCTCAAACCCATGACTGATATGTTGTTTGGTACATAGGTTTGCAATTTTATTGACTTTGATAGGAAGTGCTAGAAAACCCTTCCTCATGGTGATCTGAATGAGGACCAAAAAAGAGCTAATATTGTTTTATCTAACATTTTGCATCTTTGTGTTATTCCCAACTGTTCGATTGAAGATAAGATCCTGTGGGAACCCAATGAGAATGATATTTTCTCTATCAAATATGCCTACTTTTTTGAAAACCTAGGACATCCATGGTTTCCTTCAAAGATCATTTGGAACAAATACCTTATTACCAAAGTCTGCTTTTTATTTTAGCTTTCTATTTATGACAAAAATATCTTCATTCCAAATATCCATGTTTGAGGGCTCTCCATTCCTAATTGTTATTACCTTTGCAAACAGGATTGCGAATCCACCCAATATATTTTCCTCTCCTGTTAGTTCTCCCTCAAAGTTATTTTCTCATTATTTTCCACTATGGGTATTGCCTGGGCTCCTCCCTCCTCTCTAAATGACCTTTGTTTATAGTGGTCAAATCCCTTCAAGAGCTTCATGTCAAAACATTTTGGACCTTTTGTCTTCCCCATTTCCTATGGGAAGTTTGGCATGAACAAAATTCCAGAGCTTTCAATAACTCTATCCATGATTCCAACTATGTTTTTTCTAGATTTATCCACACGGTAGCTAAAAACCTCTCTATTGCTTAGGAATATGGGTGGTCGGAGTCCCCAAGTGAATCTCGATTAACCAAGTCCCTCCAACTCCCTTCTTGTAATATTTTCCCTCCCACTTCTGTGGTTGATCGATCACTTTTCAAGTATTCTCATGAGTGGTTTCACCTTGATAGAATGAATGCTTGATGTATGTGGAGCTTGTGGTTGAGCATGTAGATTGTCTTTGCAAGCCATATGTGGAGATATTGTAATCAGGTCACATTCACTGATTACCACCTATGGGATTTTTATCACTTGGTAGATGACACACTAGAGCTAATTGTTGCCTCCCCCAAACATGTGAGCAGATGCCCTTCTAGAGGAGTACAAGTACTAGCTATAATATCTTGTGGTTTTTTTTCCATTTCATGTTGCCCTTGTGAGGGCTTCTTTTATTGTCTATTGAGGCTTCCTCTTTTTCCCCTACGAGGGATTCTCTATCTATTTTTGTCTCTTCTTATTTCAAAATAAGGTGCCTCCTTTTTGTTTCTTATGGTTGGGAGAACTATCCCTAACTAGAACTTTTTTGTAAAAGGTTACGAGAACCTTTCAAAACCTCTCTTACTAATAAAATCATCCCATAAAGTATTTAACCTTTGTCAAAATAGTAAAGGCCCTCAACATATCCAAATCCCATGCTCTCAAGATCAGCCCTATTATGTCACTTTGCACAAGGTGCGATAGCCTTAACTACCTAGTTCATGCCATATCAAATGACCAAGACAATAAGAGAGGAAAATAGTTTAATAGCACCCTTTGTGGGACACCATTAATTTATCTCTAGTCCTACAATCATAAGAACAAGTTATATTTAGACTCTGGTGAGGGTCTCTACTTATTTCTACTTGTTGAAGCACTTCAAATTCACTTGGCAACTCTGCTCAAGAATGAAAATCCAAAATAATCTACTATAAGAACACTAGATTGAGCTTTTAATGAAGGTCTCAGTCTATTTTCTATTAGAGAAAATATTGTATTCACCTAGCGACCCCATCATAACTGAAGGACCCAAAAGCCCAAGCATGGCCACATTTTTGCTCAAATTATTCTCTCCTTGGAATAATAGAATCATGTTGTAACCTTCTAAGCTACCAACCATTTGGGCTAAGCTTCTAAAAATAGTGGTAGAAATCTTGACAAATTATATCAATGAAGGCTTAATAACCCTACTAGAACATCTATGAGAAATTGTCTTCTTATATCAAGTGCACAATGTTATAGGTAAGGATGTTTCTTTCAAATTGTTAGTGGCTTTACTAAAAGATCGAGCTCACCAAGGGTATGATTCTTTTCCTTTGAATTCCATTAGTGATTAGAACTAGCTTGTTTCCCTTCTCATGGAAGTGTTGAATAGAAAATGGATGGGATAGGCATCCAGATCAATCAAGAAAGTAATCAAGCTTAAAATCACATCCTGTAAAAAATACCAATCTCAACTCCTCTCTAGCAAGAACCTAACAACCCTACCATAAGGAAGAAGGAAGACATAAAATAAATATGAGAAATAGACCCACTATTTACAAATATGATATTGAAGCATAGCAAGGCAAGCCTGATCAAACAAAAGGTAGACATTAGCGACCAAGGGGAAGACTAGATAAATTTAGGGAGGTATAGGGAACCAATATAGAAAAATGAAATGAAGACCCAACCAAATATAGAAGGGTATACTCCTAATAACAGAAAGAATGTGGAAAATAATATATCCACCTAGCCAACAATGCTCCCAGATCTTCTTGTGAAAAGATAAAACAACATCTAGAGCAATTGGAAGAGGTTATGGCTAAACCACAAATGGTGGGTGAGTTTCCCATGCTTAATTTCAACAGGATAGTCTACATAAACATAGAAAAGCACCACATCCAAAGCATAACTATACATCAATTTTTAAATACAACCAGTCACATTTTCAAGCCAACAAATACATGAGAACAATGAAATTTTGTATCAATCTAGTTTGGACATTGTAGGTTCCAATGAAGGAATCTCATATTTTGTGAAATAGTTGGCATGCAAAATGCACTAGACTCACGTATCATATTATAAATAAGCAATATTTATAAATAAATTTTATGTGTATTATTGACTAACTAAACACTAGCATGTGAGGGGAAGGTAAGTCAAGGTGCTTATAAAGAGCAAGCTTTGAAAGGCACACAAGGGAGTTCATGTGCACGGTTAAAGGAGGACCATGAAATACAAAAGATCAAAGATTCAACAAATAAATAACCATTTTAATTGAATACAAGAAAATAAAACAAATAGTAATACCTTTTGTTGATTCAACCACTCAAAAGGGGCCATTTCCCAAAAAAGAGCAAGGCAAAGGGCTTTGATAAAATAACACTTATAAAAGAAGTTCTCATTTTTTGCATCCCTTAAGCTCTTGAAAAAAATATTTCAAGTAATAAATCCCTCCTCTTATTCCCATATTTGTCTTCTTATATTGTACATCCAATAGAAAGAGTTTTGTTTTCTAGGTTTAGTTACTTCTACAAGTAGAGGACCCCTATGAGACACCAAAACTATAGTGAAGTTTCACTACATAAGGAAAATCCAACCTTAGAAAATAATTTTGAGTAAAGTAGTTATTCATAGTTGATCAAGATGAGAGGATAAATTTTTTTTTTCATATATCCAACAACCAATATTAAGAAGGTGCCAATAAAGAAGAGCCTTCATCAAAAGCTATTAGTAAGTTCAAAGCTCCCTATGCCACAAGGTGAGATTGTCCACCTAGACTATGCAAAAGAGGAAGTGTAACCTTTTTGGTGGTAACTAAGTTAGACCTTACCTTAGTATCCTCAAAATATTTTTGGTGGTAACTAATAAGGCTATTAGCAAAAAATTCTATCTACTCAATAAATACAAACCCACCTCTTATCCCGAGGGGTGTATTCGAGATAAGAATCACCCTTTTTTGCTTATTGGGTTTTGGAGCGATTTTTGCAACATGATACCAATAATATGCCTATGAAACAAAACCCAAGAAACATTGAGGAGAAGAAAAGTGGGGACAATGTTCAAAATAATAGGGTTGGTAATCTTGTCAAGCAAGCCACACCATCTAAAAGTCACTTTGAATGATCATAACAAAAGAGCATATAGAAAGCTTTCATTGCATGTGCAGGAAGAATATTGTGGATAAAATTCATGAGGAGGAATCAATAGGAAAAAATATGGAGGATGAGTGTGGGAAATATATTTGATAAAATATTCTAAAAATGAAAAGGTAAAGTAAGGTGTAAAAAGGAAGTCTCCTTAGATAACCAAAGTTTTAATCAAAAAATCATCACTGGTTTTGAAAACTTTGATAAAAAGGAGAAGATAAATGTTCCAATGAAATTCGTCATCTAAACCTAGAAACTAGAAGGTGCAAGAGTGAAATTTCTAAAAATTGAGAGTTTCAAAATTTTTGATAAAAGAAAAGATCAAAAAGTTCCAAGGAATAGAAGCCTCAATAGTCAAACCATCCAAAAGTTCTAACAAAGGTTGCACCATCAAGTCATGCTTTCCAAAATTATTAGTTGAGCTCATAAAGGTAGAAGAGTTTCAACCTCATTGACCTATACACTTGAAGCTTAATAATTCTATAAAAATAACTAATGTAATAAAGGCAACAAAATGGGAAAACTACAATGGGAGCAACCATGCATCTAGAACATTGATTACAAAGATTCTATACATCTAGACATTAGGGATCCCTAAAAGGGTAAGCTATATAAGTAAGAGTAGCAATTTTATCGAAAGGCTAGAAGTCATCCAACATTGATGAGGCCAAATCTAAATATCATAAAAGAACTAGCATATTTATTAAGGATGTGATCCAACACATAAAGGAACAATAATCCTTGAAATATCTATACATTTTTGAGGGAAAATATCCCCTTTTGTAATCTATAAATAGTAGTTAGTTTAGCATTGTAAATGATTGATGAGTTGTATAACTTTCCCTTCATTTCCCTTTGTATAGTAGTATGTAGATGTCTAGGTGGTCTTGCAGGCAACTTCAATCTTAAATTTGGGTATCATATTTGTAATACTTTGCTTGTATATATACTGAAGGTCTATGCATCTATTTAATTCTAAATAGATTTGGTTTTCATGCCTTGATCTATCTCTTTTGTGTGTGTATGTTTGTATTTCAAAATTTTCTTATGTATGTCAAGGAGAGGAAATGTTCATGTCAGTGTATTATGGTTAAAGCTACTATATATGGGGATCTTATTTGATATTTGAAACATCACCATTTTGTTAGCTTAGGTTTTTACCTTCTACTATCTTTGTTTTTATTTCTCTAATGATTTTCCTACCAAGTGGATAGATTAGAAAGTGTGCACCCAATATCACATCCCATAAAGGAGCTAATATTTATTAAAACCCTGGAGGTCCCTGACTAATTTAAACCTTATGCTATTAGGACCATTCCTTTTGTGTTTCTCTATACAAGGAATAATAGCCCAGACTAGTTGATCCAATCCATATTCGATAGCCAGTATGCTTGAATAGGACAATATTTACATAGTCTCTACATATTAGGATGTGTTGTTTTCCCTAGGATGATGGATAATTAGGTCCTAAAAAATCTATGTATCATTCTTTCAAATGGTTCCAAACCTACTTGATGTTGAAGGGATATCTCATTATGTGTAGTAGATTTCTCCACTCATTGATATTGGTCACAATGGGACACATATTTCTTTACATCCTAATGGAGTGAGGGCCAGTAATATCCTACTCCTAAAATATTTTGTGTAGTTTGTTTTATGGAATAGTGTACTTGAGAAAGTTCATCATGATACATATGAAGGATGTCATAGACTTCATCTTCCCTCACACACCTTCATAAAATGTGAGTAGGTTCACATTTAAATATAATCCTTTAATTTTTTCAAACTAATGGACATATTTCATTTACATTAAGATGAGAAAGAATATTCTCAATTACTAAATAATTAGCAATATTTGTGAACCATGGAGAGTTTATTGATATTGTAAACAAATGTTCATCAGGAAAAGAATCATATGTTAGTTCGTTTTATCTAGTAGTGTTTAGTCTTGACAAAAAAGTTAACAACTACATTTTCTTTACGAGGTCTATCTATGATGGTGATATTGAATTCTTGTAGTAGCAACAATCATCAGACTACTCATCCACTTACCATTGGTTTATTCATTAAGTACTTGATTGTGAATTGGTTGGTATGCACATATACAAGGTATCCTATTATATAATGATGGAATTTATTGATGGTATAGACTAATTCTAAAAATTCTCTCTCAATCATGGTGTAGTTCTTTATAGCACTTGTTAAATTCTTATTGATATAGTAAATGACAAATTTTTCTATTTTCTTCCTCTTGTTTATCAAGGACTACACCTATTGTGGTATTGAAAATATAAATATGAAAATGAAATGAGAGCTTCCAATCAAATCCCTTCAATACTAGTGCAGACATTAATTTCTCCTTAATGGCCTTAAATGACACTTGACTTTCTTTGGTATATTTAGACTCAATGTTATTGGTAAGGAGAGTGAATAATGGTACGATGAATTTACTAATATTTTCAATTAATTGTATATAATAGCCTACATGTCTTAAGAAACTTCTAACTTCTAACTTCAGATTACGGTTTAAAATTTTATTTACCTTTCATTTTTTTTTAAATGGTCTACACACTAATGAAAATACATAATTTTTTAAAGATGGTCTAGACACTAGTGAAAATCAACAATTAAATGAAATGAATTTTGGTCTTAAATGTAGTCTTGTCAATTCCATTGAAGGGACACCACGTGTGATACAACATGAGATTTCTGATCAGCACTTGGAATCGGTCAAATTTAAACATGAATATACTGTTATACCAGTCACCAAGGACCAACAAAGTTATGCAAAGTATAGTTTTGGTGATGTCAGCTATATTCATGTACCAAAAATATTATCTAGAAAAAAGAACACTTTAATGGTATGCACTGCTTGCAGAAGGAAGAACCAATGTCTCAGACTACAAAGGTAGGGAAAAGTCACAAAAACAATGTTAGCTTGAATCTCAATCAGAAACTTTATGTTCTTCAAAGAGATGCCAGAGGACGTTTTGTTAGTTCTATCAAAATTAATGGGGAAAAATGAAGTGATATTCCTTATCCTCAATCAAATGAAATTCAAAGCCACCAATCCTCAATCAAAAGAAACACTTCTACAATAAAGAATGAGACTAGTTTTGCTATAAATACTGGATTTATTAATGCAAAAAGTGGAAATTCAAGTTCCCTACAAACTTTTCTTCCATATTATTAGGAAATTCAAGAAGAGTGCATAACTAAGAGCCCAACTTTCATTTCAAGGTACATACATTCATTCTGGAAAGGTTTAAAGTTGCAGGAGCATACAAAAAAATAGAACTACTGCTATTGACATCCCAAGCATCATAAAAAATAAAAACTTATCCAAAAAAAGGTAAAGCAAACTTGACATAATCATCTCTTTGTTTACATAATCCTTCAAAATTAATGTTAAACAAATGGGCAAAAGGTAGTTGTGCAGTGCACAGTACAATACATAGATGCTTTGATGCAACAACTATACTGCAACATATACACACTATCTTTCTATAGTATACTCAGTCTGTATATATCCATTACTATAGTATATATGCTTTCAAAAAACACAAGTGTTCATTCTAAAGCTCAAGAACTCGTCTTGGCTTTACATCTCTCCAAATATCATAAACATCATTCCAATCAATATTGGTCGCTACGGGTCCATTCAAAGATATTCTCATGAGTGCATCTAATGTATCCAACCCCAACTTTGATTTTCTAATATCTTTGATAATATTTTGTTTAGAAAATCCTCTTTCACAATCTACTGTACTTGCAGGAATGGAGAGTACAACTTGCCATAATTTCATCATATGAGGATAATTTCTATGCCATTGCTCTGTATTACGAAATGTCTTCCATGCTTCCTTCATTGAGAAACCCTCACAAGCTAAATTTAATGTATCAACAAAAGAATGCAACTCCCTTTTACAAGCCTTGATATCAAATAGAGGTGCAATTCCATCTGAGACATTATGCTGTAAATGTTGAAGAAGTTTTTGTAGCCAACGCTCTGAATTATTTTCTCTAGTTCGACGTTCTTCTGGATAGTAGCAAGGGCTAAAGATCTTTGCTGCATTAAATAGTGGAAGATCTGGAAACCTTGCATTTAAACAACTAATGATAGATTCAACATAATCTTTTGTAAGCTTGTGACAACTCTCTTGTGTGCCTTCAATAGGAAGTTTCATACCTTGTTTCCTTACATCATTGAAATAATCATTCTCCATAGATGAGATAGATTTATATAACAAATCATGTCTGTCAATGATATTATCTTGTACTTTGATTTCAATAAATCCATATTGAGAATCAGTTAAAAATTTTGAGAGATGAGTTGCTCCATTTGCAAATGTTTCTTCTCTTAGAAACCATTTAGTCAATGTGTTTATAGTTACATCAAGAGCCAACCCAAGACCTGTAATATCTACATTTTTTTCTTGAAATAACTTATTCAACTTGTTCAACTCACCCAATATGTCAGCAAGCATATGCAAACAATATTGAATAGAATATATGCATGCCTTGTCATACCATGAAGAAAATTTCTTATCATTTTTCCACATGGTTAATATAGCAGGCATAAGCTTTACAAGCCTTATGATAACCTCTCCTCTTGATAGCCATCTAACTGCATGTATTTGTAAAACATATAAAAGATCAATTTCCATAACTCTAAGTAAATCATTTAATTCATTACTCCTTTTTGGTGAGTTTTGAACCCATGAATACACTTTATTTGCAAGCTTTTCAATCTGCAATAACTCTGGTACATTTTTTGAAGCATATGCTGCTACCAAAGCCTCACGATGAGCTACACAATGAACTGTAATCAGGTTTGGAATATCTTTTTTCAAAAAAGACACAAATCCATTTTCATTTCCAATCATCACTGAAGCTCCATCTGTAGAAACTGCTATCAAATTTTGTAACAAAATACCTCTACCATTCATTATATGATTCACAGTGTCATATACTATTTTTCCTTTTCCATCTGGTATATCTTTGAGCTCCATAAATTGTGAAATAGGTGCTCCTAGACCTTGCAAATCTAAATATGTTGCATAAACCACAAGATGTTTTTCCAAAGTACGATCAGTACTTTCATCAACCATTAATGAGAAGAATGGGCTTTCCAACATACATCTTGTTTGACATTGTTCAAGATATTTTGAGATACAATAAAGAAAATCATTTGCAGCCTTACGATTTGTGTATGAAGAGTAGTCTTGAGATTTGGGCATATTTGGTGTTTTCATATCTATGAGGAAATTACAAAGTTTCTCATATTTAGATAAAGATAAATCTTCTTGACAAATAAAGTAAGCTACTTTCATTGTAGCAATCACTCTTTCCTTATTGGCATCTTCAATTTGTATAATATGATCTGGAATAGATTTCATCCTTCTCTCTATTGCATCAAACCATATTTTTTTAGCATCTTTATGCACAAGTGACTTTTCATGAGTAATAAGAGCATCACGCTGAAAATTTGTACAACCATGTCCTGTACCCCAAGGTCCAATCATTCTATACTTTTCACAATATTTACATTTCATAACATCCTTATCAACATACTTGACAACATTCAACCAATCAAACTTTTCTAACCATTCAAGGCGAAACTTTCTTTTTTATTGCACTTTTTTATTATCATCACTACTACCCTCTGCATCAACTGCATGTACTTCATCTTCATCAGAAGAAGTTCCAAAAATTTCATGGCATAGTTGTTTGTTTGGATTATCATGATTACCTTCATATGCTTCAAAATCTTTGTTGCTATTAGAACTTGTTGTAGTCCATCCATACATTTTTCCGATAGTAGCTTGTATCTTTCTCTTTGAAGACATTTTTATTTACCTGTAATAAAAAAATGCATGTCATTTAACTAAGATGATATTTCCATCATTGTATTGGTTTATTTGTACATGGTCATTTTTGTTGAGGTTTTTATCATGTTATAGTTGGAGGAATCCACCAATATATTCAAAGCTAAATGGAAAAAAATCATGTTTACCTTCAATAGATTGCTAATGCAACATAATAAATATACTAAAATAGTGAGGAAATAATATATTGGATAAAAATTACAAAGCAGTTATTGTATTATTTTTATTTTAATAATTTTTAAAAATTTAAAATATATATTTTTTAATTTGAAGCCTAGTAGATAGCAAAAGAACTATTGTGGAAGCATCGCGACAGTATGAACTGTCATCATTTTATTTTTTTATTAATTTATTTTTGGATCTAAATTTTAAAATTTGACTTTTCTTCTCTTAGAGGAATCTATGGGCAAGGCGAATTCTATGTTGACGTAAATAGTAATGATACAATTAATTCCATAAAAATGGCACAACTACTAAGAAATACAAAATCTATGTTATTCACATAAATTCATCTAGGGCAATGAAAATACTTTTAAAAATAGGTTGGTTGATAGTTGTAACTTGTAAGTGTTTGTTTATAGGTTGTCTTGGTCTTATTGTTTCAATGGTTTGGCTTCGTTGATTTCCTTTTACCTAGCAAGCTAAGGTTTATAAAAAAACACTTCGATCATAATTTTTTTAAGGTAAGGTTTAGTTTCAATTTCATTCATATTAATTAATTCACATAAATTCATCTAGGGCAATGAAAATACTTTTAAAAATAGGTTGGTTGATAGTTGTAACTTGTAAGTGTTTGTTTATAGGTTGTCTTGGTTTTATTGTTTCAAAGGTTTGGCTTCATTGATTTCCTTTTACCTAGCAAGCTAAGGTTTATAAAAAACCACTTCGATCATAATAACATGAGGATGGGATTGGGAGGATGAAACTGGTTTCAATTTCATATAAAGTAAATAAAATAAATAATTGTTAAGGTTTAGTTTCAATTTCATTCATATTAATTAATTCACATAAATTCATCTAGGGCAATGAAAATACTTATAAAAATAGGTTGGTTGATAGTTGTAACTTGTAAGTGTTTGTTTATAGGTTGTCTTGGTTTTATTGTTTCAAAGGTTTGGCTTTGTTGATTTCCTTTTACCTAGCAAGCTAAGGTTTATAAAAAACCACTTGGATCATAATAATATGAGGATGAAACTGGTTTCAATTTCATATAAAATAAATATATATTTTTTTAAAGTAAGGTTTAGTTTCAATTTCATTCATATTAATTAATTCATGCCCCTAAAAGCATCAAATGAAATAGAAATACAATAGGTACTGAGATAAATCATATCAAGATTATAAATTGGTAGTACTTAAATATCTCTATATAATGGTTTTCATGGTTTTTACAACCTATAATTCAACTCTGTATGTATGAAATAAAGTGGTTGAAGCTTAAACACATTATACATTTATTCTTAACACCATGAAGCTAAGGTTTATAAAAAACCACTTGGATCATAATAAAAAACCACTTGGATAACTCATAGCAAGCTAAGGTTTATAAAAAACCACTTGGATCATAATAATATGAGGATGGGATTGGGAGGATGAAATAAAGTGGTTGAAGCTTAAAAAACCACAAAACCACTCTGTATATATGAAATAAAGTGGTTGAAGCTTAAACACATTATACATTTATTCTTAACACCATGAAAAAAACCACTTGGATCATAATAAAAAACCACTTGGATAACTCATAGCAAGCTAAGGTTTATAAAAAACCACTTGGATCATAATAATATGAAGATGGGATTGGGAGAATGAAACTGGTTGCAATTTTGCAATTTCATATAAAGTAAATAAAATAAATATATTTTTTTTAAAGTAAGGTTTAGTTTGAATTTCATTCATATAAATTAATTCATGCCCCTAAAAGCATCAAATAAAATAGAAATACAAGAGGCACTGAGATAACTCATATCAAAATTATAAATTAGTAGTACTTAAATATCTCTATATAATGGTTTTCATGGTTTTTACAACCTATAATTCAACTCTGTATATATGAAATAAAGTGGTTGAAGCTTAAACACATTATACATTTATTCTTAACACCATTCAAATGGTAAAAAATATCAACTATTATCAATTATGGTTAATACTACAAATAAATCTCTTGGATAAGAGGGGATCATGCTTACAAAAGACATATTTCTATTAAAAATTACAATACTTTTATAATATCATTTAAAGTAAAATACTAATGTCCTATATAATATAAGTTTCGTCATATTCAATACCATCATATATTGATAAATCCAATTTATTGAAAAATAAAACAAACACATGAAAGGCACTCATGTTTACTGTTAACCCTTTATAGTTATTAAAATGTTTATGATTTATATATATTTTAATAATAATTAAATAAAGAAAATGATTAAAGTAAAATAATGATTGGAATATATAATGGATAAATAAAAATAAAATTTTTTGATTTAATAAAATAAAAAAATAAAATAAAATATTATTAAAACTATAACCCTTTACTGTTAAAATGATTGAGAAAAAACTATAAGAAATTGATCTATAAAAATAAAATAAAATTTATTACAACCCACCCTATTCTTTATAACACTTTGTTGTTAAAATGATTGTCAAAAACTATAAGAAATTGATTTCATGCTTTTTACACTTTGAAAGTAAATAGCTAATTCCCATTTTGATCCCGATCTAATCCTTTTCCCAATTTGAAAGTTAAAAGTTAATCCCATAGATTTGATTAATAGAGGGCATTGTAAATTTAATTAATGCATTCTTCATCTACTTTTAAAACACACTAATTTCTTTATATATATAAAGATATAAAAATTACATCGATTATGCAGCTTTTCACTGCCGAACGGATTCAATTGAAGTTACCCTCATACACTCCCACTGGTTTGACGTCCTAGAACATAAATAATCATTCCTTAATCAACATTCCCTAAATCAAAACTTATTTAAATAAGGCGATATAAAGCCACTACTATACGAAAGCAGCGAAGGCACAAAACCCTAATTATTTGAAGCGACAATTTACTGAAACCCAACAGGAGCTTATCTTCAATTTGAAGCCCGTAAAATATAAGCTTCAATTTTATAGGCAAATGAATGTAGGCTTGTAGCGTCCAAGCGTTTATTTGATATGTTTGACGCGCATGCAGGCAGGAGACGTATTTAAGCTCATCTGACAAACTTAATTCACCCACTTGCCAAACTTAATTCACCACTTACCCATTATCGGACAATAACTTATGGGAAAAAAAATTAATGCAATTTTAACAATCAGTAAAACCTACAGTTTGTAAATATATCTACCTGTAAAATTTACTGTTTGTAAAAAAAATAACAAGTAGAAATTTACGGTCATTATAATTAGATGCAAAATACGGTCATATGCCTCTCAAATTCCAGGCCTGGTGGAGAGCCTTCTGTAACTGTCAACCGCAGAATGGAGACCTTCCGGTTCGACAAAGATCTTTGTCCACTTGGTTGGGCTACAAACTTATCACATCTGCATTGCAAGAATATTGCATAAACCAATTGAGCAATGTGAGGAAGCATGTGAGAATATCATGGTGATAAATGCAGGTCAAAAATACCAAACGGCCCAGGGAAAGAGTCATTAATTATGAAGACTCAAACTATGCACCGTGAAAACATGCTATATCATGAGCCGAGCATGTTTCTACTCGAAACAACATCATAGAAATTGACTGTCATAGTATTTTTTACTACGGTTACAAATTTTTATTGGCTCTAATTTTATTTGTCTTTCATTTTTTTATTAAGTTTTTTCGTCCTTAAAATACTTTATTTCAGTAATCTAAAATAAAAGTTTTTGTTCAGTGTATAATATATATATATAAAAGCCTAAGAAAAAGCAATCTAAAAGTTTAAAAAAACAATCTTGTTCAGTGCATAATATATATATAAAAAGCCTTGGAAAAAACAATCTTAATATATCAGTAGTTTATATCAAATGATATTAATTCAATCATTTAATTCTTTAATTTTTAAAAATAAACCAAATTTAAATCTTGTTATAAGCTTTTTTTTTTTTTTTTTTTTAAGTTCATTAAACAACCCTCCATTAAATGACATGTTAAACTTTAATCTCCAAAGGGGCAAAAACAAAAAAACAAACAACCTCTCCAAACAACCCCTCCACTGAATGACATTTTAAGCTTTAATCTCCAAAAGGGTAAAAACTCTCCTCCACCAAATGACATTTTAAGCTTTAATTTAAAAAACCTTAAATGTAAAGGGAGCAATAACCTATTCCATAGCAAAAGGAAAGGTAAACAACAAGCGCACAAATTCATGTCTTCGAACAACCCCACCAGATACGCCTCCGCCGCCTCTTGCAGCCCCGACACCGCCGAACATTTGAACGTCTTGAAGTCCTACACAATCTTCCTCACAAGCCTCTGGAAAGGGAGCTTCTTGATCAACAACTCCGTGTTCGTCTGATACTTACGGATCTCCCGAAGGGCAACGGTGCCGGGCCTAAAGCGGTGCGGCTTGCGCTCTTCTTCGCGACCTTCGTTGCCAGTTGCTTGCGAAGTTGATTTCCTTGCCGTATGCTTCGTGCGCGCCATTTCTTCTCTTGAGTCTGAGCTTGAATAAAGATCACGATAAGATTGAATGAATTTGGATGGAATGGATTTGCCGGTGCGCGTGACACGATGCTCCTAATTTCAAAATTTTCGCGTTTGCTCGCCCACGAGGAGAGGACAAATCTCCGACCTTCGATGTGAATGACATTTTAAGCTTTAATTTTGGAAAGGAAAAAAAAACCTTAAATGTAGGCAGCAATAACCTGTTCCATAGCAAAAGGAAAGGTAAACAACAAAACAATATTATCAAATTCCCTTAAAAAAAAATGTGTGAAAACACACCGTAAATAAGAGATGAACCCTAAGCTCTCTCACCACGGATACGGCAGGCGAGCGAGTTGGATGTCCTTGGGCATTATGGTTACCCACTTTGAGTGTATAGGGCACAAATTCGTGTCTTCGAACAGCCCCACCACTTCCGCATCTTGCAACCCCAGTACCGCTGAACTTTGGAAAATCTCGAAGTCCTGCGCAATCTCCCTTACAAGCCTCTGCAAAGGGAGCTTGATAAGCAGCTCCGTGCTCGTCTGGTATTTACAGATCTACCGGAGGCCAACGGTGCCAGGCCTGAAGCGGCTTGCGCTCTTCCTCGCGGCCTTCGTTGCCAGCTGCTTGCGAGGGGCTTTCCCTCCCGTTGATTTCCTTGTCGTCTGCTTCGTGCGCGCCATTTCTTCTCTTGAGTCTGAGCTCGAATAAAGATCACCATAAAATTGAATGAATTTGGATGGAATGGATTTGCCGGTGCACGTCTGTTATAGGCGCGATGCTCCTAATTTCAAAAATTTTGCGTTTGCCCGCCCACGAGGAGAGGACAAATCTCCGCCCTTCGATGTTCCACCCAATCGACGGTTCACGATCCTTCTACGTTGATCCGAGACGAACAACATAACATTATTAAGCCGTCGACGGTTCACGATCCTTCTACGTTGATCGGAGATGAACAACATAACATTATTAAGCCGCTTGGCCTAGACATCTCACAGAAGTGCCATAAGCGTAAAAATATTAAAATTAGCTTCAAAGTAAAATCTACGGTTTTCAAATATCTTTGCCTGTAAAAATCTACGGTGAATATATAATTAAAACCGTAATTTACAGTTTTAAACACAAAATACAGTCATTTACCTGTCAAATTCCAGGCCTTCACGGAAAACGATACAGGAACATCATCAACAAACATTCGTTCCTTCGACAAGCACATAATAAGTCGTTTTGGATGCAGCAAAGCATGAGCAAATCAAAGATAGAAACACAATCCAAGGCCTCTGATCAAATTGTGCTCTCACACCACTAATGTGGGAGCAATAAAGCTGAGTGTTTTATTCATGGATTGGTGTTTAAATAGGCATATGATATGCCATAGTTACAATGGAGAATATTACATACCGCAACGAAGGTTAGTGGAAGCGAAAATATTCAAATCCAATTATTCTCATTCATTATTTTATGGTTTTTCATGTTCCTTTGCATTTAATCTTTCATAAATAATTATTAATTTGATTTTTTATTCTTTATCATTTTTCCAAGGAGTATTGGTCTCTAATACGTTATCTTAAAGATTTTGATGTCTAAAATGATCTGAAAATGCAATCAGTTGTATTAAAAAGGACAAAAGGTAAATGTAACCTCATCCACGGGCAGATCAATATACCCAAAAGATCCAACAAGCTTGAAGTAGAATATGATGTAGATGCTATGCGATGTGCTTGATGTGACGTTGTCTTGAGAAGTCTGACGAATCTACTTGGAAAGACATGGGTTAAAATAGACGAGCCTTGATGTTTAAAACAATCTGAATACTTTAGACGATTATATTGGAAGGATAAAGACCAAAGCCAGGTACTAGGAAACCACTAAGTTATGACAAAAACAACTTCGATGGTAGGATTTCCCATGTGATATCTTGTTGATCACATAAGAAGGGCAAAGGTCTTGAGGAAGTTTGCTTCCCAAAAGTGTCTCTTGGGTATCATTGATAGTGCATTCCATGATACAACTCCATAAGATTGAAAAGAAAACCCAAATCTTCAAGAGGATCTTTGATGCACCATTATCCTCATTAAACCTTCACAAAACTGAAGGATTATACGTCCATTGGATTCAACTCAAAAAGAGCTTTGCAACAAGTATATTTAAAACTCTAATCGTAGTTGATTAACGCCTTGAAGCATGAGAAATACTTGTAGTTGTTTGAATGCCTTAAAGTGCAAGAAAATGAACATCCCAAATCCTCAACAAGAACTTTGATGCACCATTATCCCCGTTAAACCTTCACAAAACTGAAGAATTATGCTTCAATTGGATTTGACTTGAAAATAAATTTATAATGAGTATATATAAGACTATACTCATAGTTGATTTAATGCTTTGAAGCATGAAAAATACTTGTAGTTGATTTAATACCTTGAAGCAAGAGAAAACAAGCATCTCATTGGGCAAAAGAAAAGGTGTAGGATTTCCTTTCGATGGAATCTTGGAGAATATTCTGTTACATTCTCCAAGTAAAATATTTTAAAAACTTTTTTTGTTATTTTTAAATATTATATACCTCCCTTCTTTTCCATTATTTTTAGAAGGAACAAAAGCAAATTATAAAGGTGTTACAAGACCCAAGCATGACACATATGGGATAATGCATTTTTAAAATGCATGTTTGGATCCTATTCAACAGGCAATGGAGTGCACTGGTAATCCATGTCAAACACTAGAAATTATGCGTGGATTCTAGCCAGATATATAGAGGCTCATACGGGGAATTAAGAAAAATTCCCTTGTTAGCAGTTTGTAGAAAATAACGTCGCTAGAGTCCACGTTATTGGCAGCATCGACATACCCAGTTTAGAGGTCCACACTTTCAAGGTAGTATAGCCCTGGGAAATTTACCTAGAGCAATAGGAGAGTGGGAAATTAGTTGATCCAAATTAGATTGACGACGTTGACATATCTAATTTTAGAGGATCTCCCTAATGCAGGCCTCTAGAGCTCTTGAAGTACCCTTAAGCAGCCCTGTTGATGATGACTGAGAAGATAGCATACAAGATACATTACTTGGAGAGGTTGATCTAGATTTGGTGGGATCCAAAATTGGCCATAACTTTAATAGAAACTCCCAAGAGACTCTATCATATGCTTTATTCATGTCCAACTTTAGAAATAGATCTGCTCTTCTACTCTTATCCACTGAGTGAATAGCTCATCGACTATTATGATGCCATCCAAGATCTATCTCCCCATCATAAACCCTCCTTAATTAAAGTCAATGATGCTGGAAAGAATCCTCTTAATTCTATTAGTTAGAACTTTGGTTAAGGTCTTGTAGATGGTATTGCAAAGGCTAATAGGTCTAAAATCCTTAAAATCTTTGGCATCGGTAATATTAGGAATAAGGACCAGAAATGTAGAGTTGATAACTTTTAGAATATGATTGGTTCTTTGAATTTCACAAATGGCTTCCATCACCTCTTCCCTATGATATGCCACAAATTTTGAAAAATAGGACTAGAAAACCATTTGATTTGGGAGCTTTTCACTAGCCATAGAGAAGATAGCATCCTTGATATCTTCCTCCCTGAACGATTTGATTAAGAGGGAATTCATCTCATCCCAAATTAAGGGGGTATTTTGGGAAGAAGATTCCTCTTCGCTTGTTCCCCCTTACATCTCTGGAACCCAATAGAGTTTCAAAGAAATTCACTCCTTCTGCCTTGATTTCCAATATATCCTTTGTGTTGGACCCGTTTGCCTTCATCACCTCCTTGATTTTGTTGGAGCTATTGTATCTTAAGGTAGACACATGAAAATTTTTAGTGTTGCGATCACCTTCTTTTAACCATAGAGCTCTTGATTTTTATCTCCAAAAGATCTCCTCACAAGCCAAAGTGTTATGGAACTCAACCATGATCACTTTCTCCCTTTCTCTGGAATCTATTGCCAAGGATCCTGCTTCCATGGAGGACTCAATCTCCTCCAACTAATTTCTCAACTCTTTCTTGAGGAAGATGAGTCCAAAAATAGCTTTATTCCAAACTTTCAAATTAGCTTTTTCAAATTTGAGCTTTTTAGCTAATTGGGAAATTAAGAGGCTAGAAAACTTTTGAATCCACCATTTTGCTAGCTTAGATTTTATATTAGGATGTTGAATCCACATAGCTTCAAACCTAAAGGGTCTTATGAATTTTTTGGAAACATGAAAGACCTCAAACAATAGTGGGTTATGATTCAATTTTTTTTTGAGGAGGGTGCTTAAAGTAGCATAGCAAATATTTTAGATTAGGATGTTGAATCCACATAGCTTCAAACCTAAAGGGTCTTATGAATTTTTTAGAAACACAAAAGACCTCAAACAATAATGGGTTATGATTCAAATCAATTTTGAGGAGGATGTTTAAAGTAGTATATCAAAGAAAATCAGGCCTTGGAGATCATGACTCTATCCAATCTAATTTGGATCAACTAATTTCCCACTCCCTTGTTGTTCTAGGTGGATGGCCTAGAACAAGAATAGATACTCTCATTTTCAAATATTCAATGACATCTTCTATCTGGTTATTGGTTTGGATGATATTGTTGTGAGCCAAGCCTAATCTGCACAGTATTTCTAAGTATTACGCAAAACATCACCATGTGTTGTTAACTATTTTTTGTCAACATTTGAGTAGGCTGCACCCAGGTATGCGCACGCTTTGGGTGCAAGATAAAAGATGACGATTCGACCTCTGAAAGTGGAAAGGAACTATAGTCGAAGTTTCATCGACGGAGCCAAGACTGTGTCGGCACGTAGAAAAATCGACATCCTCTTCTCCAGTAGGCGCCTTAGAGATACCTCCCTATGGTGTCTAGATTTTGCTTCGTTAGCCTGAGGCGCCAGGACGAGTTCCTCATCATCCGTGTCCTGGGATGACGCGGACGAGCCTCTGTTGTGCCATTGAGAGTTGTTCAAAATGCTGATGACAAACACAGAATTCACCATGGGAGGACAGGAAACTCTATTGGATGGCGGTTGGCCGAGCACAAACAAGAATTATCCATAGACAGTCCGTCGGGAATAGGCCTCTGCAAAATCTCTATCCAGTATTCTTTATTTTCATCGTCATGGTGGGCTAAGTCATGGTGGGCTCGCTCATCTATGGTGGCCACCACGGATTCTGCTTCGCCTTTGTCTTCGAATCGTCGGGCTTGGAAGTATCCACAAACTCCATGGGCACCTCGACGAGCGACAATCTCTCCTCATGGCTAGAAATCGTCATGTTCGACATGTTAGTTACTGCCAATAATATCATAGGATAGAACATGCCAGACACGGTTTTACTGATTTTGGACAATCTAATGCTCCAAAATATTCATCTACGAAAAGATAAAGGTCCTTCGTTCATGGCCAACGTCCAACGTAGACTACAAGAGGGGTCTACCATACGTAGATGGGGATGAGAATGGTCGGCGTCCAATGTAGACTACAAGATGGGGTAGAGGGGAATGAATGAAAGAAAGAAAGATTTTAATTACGTCCGCAAGATTCAAATATGGTTTATGGGATTTTAAATATGGAAGTACAATTACTCAAATCATATTATATGATCTTTAATATCTTTGAGAAGGTTGTTCCTTCTCGTGCTGATTTGTGTTAGCAATTCTCCAATTTTTTTTATTTTACTGTCTTCAAATAAATCTGTCATAAACTCGTTCTCAAGTGTTTCTTTGTATTTGTCACGGATATATGAAAACTCGGGCATTTATAGATGAAGTGTTCCTCTGTCTCTACTGCTCCTGTGCTGCATAGAGTACATATCCTTTCTTCCCATTGTTCTTTGGGCGTTGTCCATCTCCCTATTTCACATCTAAGCCTATGAGAGCTAGTCCTTATCTGAGCAATGAGTATTTTTTCCTTCCACTTGATTTCAGCACTGCTTTTTTCTTGTGATCATACGTTGAATTAAAATTTGCAATATAATATTGTCTTTTCCTGCTTGCATTTTTCCACAACTTTTCACGTTTGAAGACTTCGGAGAATCGTCCTATGGTACATGGATTTATATTCCTGTCTTAAAAGACTCGGGATTCATCCGATGGTAGAGGGATTACGATTCCCCACGTAAAGAGGTCGTGTCTTTGTGTTCATCGTAACAGTCTACTTTAATTTTAATTTTCTTTTTTTCATAAGGAATCAGTAACAGTTTTTGTTATAATATTTACAAACAAATTTCAAACCCTAATAGTTATTGAAAATTACTATTATAATTTTCGCTTTAAACTTTTACTCCGAATAAAAGGGACTCCAAAACAAATCAACTAACAAACACTTAACAAAAACCAATACTACCTTTGCTTAAAATTCTACTTTAATTCAATTAATTAATAATTAATTAATTGAGTTTTTATTTCACATCACATATAGCTAAGCTAGCTAACAACTTATTCTAGGAATTCGATGTGAGCAATGGATGCTCATCCATTACACAATGAAATAATTTAATAATAATTTTAAGATTAAAATAGTTTTAAGATTATTAGATAATAATAATAAAAGTTTATATTAATCTTCATTATATATCAAATAATATAATAATAAGATGTTGGACAAATATTAAAAATAAATCAATAATTGTATTCAATAAAAAAAATAAAGAGAGGTTACAATAAAAAGGGAGTTGGAAAAATCACAGCTCGGGGCATAAGGCCACCCAAACAATCAACATCGATAGAGACCTGAGGTCAAAAACAAAACTAGCTCCTAAAAGGGTGAATAAAAATAATAACTAAACAAAGGGAGTCACTCCAAGAGGAGACCGAGCCCTATTGTAGGCACTGACAGAACAACCTGATGCTAGAAAATATCATCCCCTCAACTTGCTACACCGAGGCCTCAAATAAATAGAGGCACCTTAAGGCAAAAGAAGGTTAGGTGAAGCCATGTTGATAGTGCACGAAGCCTTGCACCAGAACTTGACAAGATTTATCAAATGCACCAACTCATGAGTCAACTTGGAAACCTGCGAATGGAGTCGAATAGTAACAACACAAAATACTGTAATATTTTCATGCATGGAAAATTGACTAGAAATTGAATCTCCAGAATAGACAGTAACATTCCTGGCTTTTCAAAGTTGAAACAAAATAATAGCACGAAAGAAATTCCACCACCAATATAGGTAGGCCAACAATTATTATCTCCAAAAAAGATCATTTGCCATCTAAAAAATTCAGGATGAAAGGGCTTGAACAATGAGTGAATCTAGGACCAAGCAGACTGAGCATGAGGGCAGAACCAAAATAAATGTTTGAAAGTATTAAAACGACCACAAGCTGGATACTTAGGATTAGGAAGACCAACCCTACTAAGTCTCTCTCCCATAGGAAGACCTTGATAAATAAGAGACTAGAGAAAAAGGTAATCTGGGATTCAAGTTTAGACTGCCAAATATGGTTCAGACGAGCAATCCAAGTATATGAGGTAGAATGAGTTTACCATCTCTCATTAAGTTGATCAACACAAGGGAAAACATGACTAAGTAGCTAATAACTCAAGGAAGAAGAATAGTTCTTGAAAGGAGTATCCACATTCCAATGCCAGTACCTCCACCAAGCACTTGGGGGTTGAAGGTCGAGCTTATGAAGCATGACATCAGGTATGAGCTCTTGAATATTAATAATAGAAGGAAGATATAATATAAATATTAAATTTCCATTTGAGATTAGGCCAAGGAATCCAATCTCAAGAGTGCACTAAATAATTAATATAGCAGATGCCCTTGCGAAACAACCTCAAATATTTAATCCCCGGCGTATCAATAAGAAGAACTTAAGAGTTAGATAGAATAGGAGACCACCAGATATTCTAAGAATTGAATGAAATACCATTACAAAAACCATCACCAATCCAATGAAGATGAGGTTTCACCGCATCAAAAGCTCACCAAATATTTTTAACAACAAAGGAACCCTAAATCTTAACTGGAGCATAAGTAATTATGAGAGTATGGAGGTCAATATTAGCCCAAGATTTGCACCCATAAGGTAGCCCTGAAGAAATACAATGACAAATAAAAACCTTCTAGGCTTCAGGGCCTTCAATAGCTTTAACCACCCACTTAGCACACAAAGAAATGTTTTACCTGTAAATATCAATGATGCCCATTCCAACCTTATCAGTAGGCATGCAACAAATATCCCAAGCAACTCGATGAAAGCTATGCAAATTATTTCCCTTGGTCCAAATAAAATCCCTAAGGAGTCTAGCCAACTTATTATAAGAATTCTTAGATGGGGCCCAACATGAAGAGTAATAAACATGGGTGGCAACAAGAATATTTGTGCAAACCTAAAACTTACCGATAAGAGAGAGGGGATGCGAGGCCCAACAAGAAATCTTATTTTCAATTCTATCAATGACACACTACCAGAGTTTGGAGGGTGAGCTGTCAAAAGAAAAGGGGATTCCTAATAACTTAAAATGGTCACCCCTTTGAAGCCAATGCCATGATAAATATCTAAGCTGAGCAGGCATAGAAGAAGAGATAGCTAAAAGCTTCAGCAACAAGGATGTAAAGTGAGGGGGCTAAAGGACAACCCTGGATAATAGAACAAAACAAACAAAGATCCTTTGACCTAAGTCCATTAATAGTAAGACAAGCTGAAGCATCAGAAAACAACATACTAAAAGCCTTGATAAAAAAGGGGCCAAAGCCGAGAGCTTGGAGCATGGCAAGAATGAAAGGCCACTCAATATGATCATAAGCTTTCTCAAAGTCTAATTTAAGAAAAAAAGGTTTTTTTCTAGATATACGAGCCCATTCTAAACCTTCCCAGACAAAAATAATATTATCCAAGATGTAATGCCCTTTAATGAAGCCCGTTTGCTCTGGTCTGATAATCATAGGGAGCATATTGCGAATACGAAGAGCTAAAGCTTTAGCCAATTTTTTTAAGAGACATTAAGTAGAGTAATAGGTCTCCAACTAGTGATAAGCTCAAGATTGCCCGCTTTAGAAATATATTTAATGTTTCCATAATTGATAATATTATACAAAGAATTATTGATTAACGCTTCATTGTAGACATTAAGCAGATAAGGCCTGGTAAACTTCCAAGTGGCTCTATAAAATTCACATGGAAAGCCACCAAGACCATGGGACTTGTCATATGACATAGTCATAAGAGCATTATGAAGCTCATCAAGTGAAAAAGGAGCCTCACAAAGAAGCTTGTCATAAGGAGAAAACTTAGCAGGAACACCATCAAGACATTATTGGAGCACCATATGACATTCTAGAGAATCCTATTGAGCTTGAAAAACAAGCTTATAATGATCCACAAAGGCTGAAGCAATATCAAGAAGAGAAGTCAACCTACCATGAGAGACTTGAATAGCCTTGATCTGAATCTTGGCCTGCCTGGAATGAAGAGACTTGAAAAAGGTTTTGGACGGGTGATCACCAACTCTCAGCCAGTGTAGATGAGCCTAAATCTGAACCCCCTAGCTTCATGTCATTCATGGACTATAAGATAGTGCCAAAGACCAATAACCCTGGTTTGCAACTATCGATCATACGGATCATTTTCTAGAAATCGTAAATTTCGTTGATACTCCTTCATAACAACCAAATGAGCATGCTTTCTAACATGTGCCACTTGTTTTCCAAAATACCGCATGAAAGAGGTAGTATGGGCAATTGCTTCATTCCACTAAGAAATCCAACTGAAAAAAGTGAGGAGGCCAAGGTAATAAATTTTAGATTTTCTCAATCGTAGCAATGGTGCTAGGGTGTTGCAATAAAGAAGTATTTAAATAAAATTACTTGCACAAAAAATTAAATTGACGACCACTCCACTCAATCTAAAAGGAAATTGGAAAATGATCTAATAACAAGAATTGATCCCAAACTATCACAATCTTGTTATTGATGGAGGAAAATAAAAAAATTTGCTGCTCTAACATCATAACTCAATCAAGGCACTTGCAGACTCAGTCATTACCCACACAAAAATTCGACTATGTGAACCAGGATGGAGGCGTGCAATTACACTAACAAAAAAAGGGATAAAAAAGACCCCATCTGCGTTTGAGAAAAAACCAAGCCTCACGCTCTCCAACACACCAGTGCATCAGGAGGCGATAAAATTTATCTCTATTATGCTCAACCATATTAAAATCATCACAAAAAATCTAATATGCCATCGACAGGTGATCAACCAGGTACCACCAAAGGACAAAGTGACTAGGCCCATAATTAGGTGTATAAATTTTGGCAATGCCCAGGGTGTTCCCATTAATATTCAATGAAATCCAGACCACATGATGAGAAGGATACTCACCGAATCCAAGAAGACAATCCTCAAGTTTGGAGGAGATAGAAATAGAAGCACCACCCTGACCATCTTCATGGTGAGTAGTGAAGTGCATAAAAGAACCTACAATATAGTTGAGAGAAACATCTAACAAAAAACTAGAAATATTAACTTCTTATAAAAAATAACATCCACATGGCCAATACTTTGCAGAGTAGATCGAACAAAATTTTTTCTTGAGGACTTTGTAAGTCCTCAAACATTCCACGAAAGGAAATTCATGGAGGAGGAATATCCATGGATCCATCTCCCATAGGGCTACCCCCATTATTAGCCAACATAAAAGAATTATTAAATGCAAAAGTTTGATAAGGTTTAAGTAAATCACCAAAAAATGAGAGACTGCCCACACTGTCGGCCAATACTGAAAACCTATTAAATAAAGAGGTATGAGAAGGTTGAAATATGTCACCAATAGTCAAAAGATGATGCTTAGTCTCTTGGATTCCCCTCGATAATGGTGAGCCATCCTGAGATGGACTACGCAAACGCCTAAAGGATGGAGGTATTTTCAATGAATTCCCTTCTTTTGAGGTTGATTTATGCTCGAGATATTTCTCAGCAGGTGGAGCCTGGAAGTCAAAATAGGACAAATAGGAACAATATGAGGCTAATATGGTGGCTTCACAACCTTATCTTTGTTAGAAAACATCAAGTTAGGGTTTGTTGCCCCTTCTTATTAGAAACTGTAATCCAATCACCCTCAATAGAGGGTTTGGAAGGTGCAGGCATAGTCTGAGGAGCAGGAGCAACTATCGAAGGTTTTCGAGCAACCAACATACAATCCTTGATACAATGCATGGTGGATTGGCATCGAAAACAAGTATTAGGTAAATTATAGTAAATAATTTTTTGTATAAAATGCTCTGTTCCAACCTGAATGTCCATAAATTATCTAAGATATTGTGTGAGGTTAACCTCAACATAGACTCTCTTATTAGACCATGCTGAGAAGAATTGCTATTGTTCCTAATAGACCACTCAAATAATGGGTTTAACAATATCATCAATAAACTCCCATAAGGGCAACAAAAGGAGTTCAAGCCAAATTGACACTTTCAAGGCAACTTGATATGAAACTCAAAAATGAGTCCAAGGAGAGACAACCATCAAAGTATTGCGAAGAAACCAACAACTGGACTTAGCAACCACAATTTGCACTTGTGAGGGTTCTTTAAAGGAAAGAAAAAAACCCTTAGTAAGATTACGGATACCCGCAACCACAATGCCATAAGCTTCCTAGTGAATTTTTAGCCAATTTTGAAAATATTCTTGTGATGGGATTCGACCAACAAAATAAGCTATAAGACAATGATTCTCATACCATTTTACAACTGGATAAACAACATCAAGAGAGAGCACAACATCTGGAGAAGAATCATTACCTCATACACCACTTTCAAAACAAACTTTTGAGCTCGCTTTGGTGCCATGAGTTCCACTATCTGTAACACCCATTACATTTGTGGATGGTGAAGCCATAAAAAAGGAGAGCGACCACCGAATTGGCAAAAATATGAGTATCCAAAAACAAAGCAACTAAATTTACGAATGGTAGCAGACCCAAACCCTAACAGAGCAGCTTTCCTCATCAAACCGTAGTAGAGCAGCTTTCCTCATCAAACCCTCCACATCCCAATAATACATTATTAAAAAATACTTGTTATTACACTTCACAAAGTTGAGAGGTTAGATTATTAGTAGTGTTGTAACAAATATAACCAATTATCATGTATTTACATATTTGATATCACATAAATGAAGGTTAATTCCCAACAAAACCCTTAGGAGGAGGGAAGTTTGGATGAATAACATGAGGGAAGGTGGCATATGTTTATTTTTGCAATAGAAAATGATGCACAAATGGAGTCACAATGTGCAAATGAAGGACATGCTAATGAGAATGTTCATGCAAGTGACAAAGTAAGCACCAATATGGATTGTGTGTAGGACAAGGTAGAACAATTGATGACTCCAACACAAGTGTAGGGAAGAGTTACTAAAGGTGTAAAGGATGGGAGTCAAGCATGAGGGCAACTATAGGAAAGTGTTCTTAAAATACTAGAGTTGATGCTCATGTATTCATGAAGGATATCACAGAGCATAAGTGCATTAGAAAGCATTCAATGATTATTTGTAGATGACTAGTCATATATTGAAGGTTTGTTGAGTGGAGAGGAGACCAATGAATAATCTATTAGCTTTTGAGGATATGTATAGTGGGAGAGATCTATCACAAGTCCTAATAAGATGCAAAAAATATGAATAGAATGAAATTATACAATATGACTGAAATATACTATAAAAGAAAGTGGTGAAAAATACAATGTAGTATGGAGGTGATGGTCACTCCATTGATATAAGATAAAGAACTACATTGTACTCCATAAAGGAGTTCTACCACTATCTACTAGTCTCCACTATAATTAACTTGACCTACTTGATCTATGAACTTCATGTATGAACTTTATATGAGATCCTTTATATAGGAAGATAGATTCCTTGGCCAACACTCTACCTAGCTGTACAAAGGGACAACTTTCACATTGATATTTGTGCATTTATTACATTGCTTGAAGTAACTGGATAACTTCCCCCTAAAGTAATCTAATATTCTAACTATGTACCAAAGGTGGTACATTTACATGACCCAAATAATGTAATATACTCTAACACCCCCTGTATTACATTATTTGGGTATTGAATATTTCAATCTTCAATATGAATCTTTATCTTCAGATGTTCTTCAACTTGATCTGGCCCTTTGCATTATCTTTAACTCACATTGCACTGTATACCCCCATGAATTGGTTCCTCTTCTTCTTCTTTATTTGAGTCAGTACTTTCATAGGTAGACGTACTATCACTAGATTCTTGCGAGAGTAGTTTCTCTTTATCTTTGTCCTTGTTATCATTCTCCATGTCCTATATAGAAGCTTTTGAACATACACTTAGAGCATCATGATAAGATTTTGTGTTAGTAGAACTTGAAGTACTAATACTGCATGAGGATTGAAATATCTTTGCTAGGGAAGATTCATCCATTTTTGTTTTCATTTTAAGTAATTATATCAATCCTCTCTATTCTACATTTTCATCCTTATAACATTTAAATGTAAGTAGTGCCATATATAATATGCTTCCATATTCTAAAGGAATTTGAATTTCATTCTTTCCATTATCAATTGCTTTAGTGAGTCGAGCATGTAGATAATGTTCCATCGTTTCAAAGTTATCTTTTAAAGCTTCACTATGTATCCTTTTTGAAGTAAGGTCTAAGTTTCATTTAGAATTTATAAGTGAATTCTTGATTCCACTTTTTATGACACTTTCTCTTTCCTTTCTAATAATGTTGTTCATATCATTGTTTACTATGTTACTTGAGGTAGACATCTCTTTTAGTTTTACCTTTTTTTCTATTTTAGAGATATTTTGATGATTCCTTTGTAGTAGACTCCCTTATGTCTCCCTAGTAGATGAAGTGTAGTATTATTTTTATTTCATTAATATCTGTAGAATACTATATCTTTCTCAAGTAAATTGATCCAATTTGATAAACCTATCCAAGGTTTAGATTTTGTAGAGTCCTTATATCTCCCTAGTTAAGAGATGTGAATTAATTTGATAAAACCTTTATAGAACTTAGATTTTGTGGACTTCCTTATGTATCCCTAGTGGTTAGAGCATGCAATATGATTGATAAAGTGCTTTTGGGAATAGTAGTTCAATTTTGGGTTGATTTTGTAAATAACAAAAATCAACTTCTATTACTCCTTATTTCTCCTATTGAACTAAGCACTTGTTAATTTGATGAAGTTCTAATGGTTGGATTTTTTTTGTCCCTTTAATGTGATTTTGAGACACATATACTAATTAATTCCAACTCTTGATATTACTTGATGAACTTGCTTTTATAGCCTTTTAATGTTTCTAAATTCCAATAATCTAATTTGGTGTAGTATTCCTTATAACTCCCTAATTTGGAATATTAGAAAAAAATAATATTTGCAATAATAGAAATTTAATTTCCAAGTAGCAATCCTTATTTCTCCTAAGTTTTAAATTGCAAATATTAAGCTATTTTGATGTATGGTTCCCCTTTAATTTTTGCTTTCAAATGTGGTTGATTTCCCTATAGTTTCAACCTTTTATCATAACCCTTATAACTCCTTTAATGAAAGCAAATTTAATAAAGTAATTTCTTACCTTTATAATGTTGCAAACCTTAAGTATTTGGTGCAAAATTTGGATGTGGATGACAACACTCTTTAATGTTGGTATTGAATCCTTTCTATGGTGGATGGCGGCAAACTCTCCTTTGACTACAATATTTGGACAATGGGTGCCTTAATTCTTGCTCCACTTTAAATGCTTTGACCAAGAGCTTTGAATGCTCTTTTCTCCTCTTACATGTTGCACACCTTTGCTACTGTGATTGTGATTCCCTCCTTTGTTTAAGCACCTTAAATAGGAAGAATATTCTTTTTGTGAGGGACAAGTGTCATAGGTATTTTATTCAATGCTTGGAGGATGTAGATTCCTTTTGACACTTGTAATATTTGCTACTAGATGGAGGACGAAAATTAGAGACATTCTTGAGAGTTTAGATGACTTGGTTACACGTATCACCTCCTTTCTAACACAAGAAATGCTTCTTGTGTAATGATTCCTTTGATTATTCCCTTCAAGCGTGTAATATTTAAGCATTATTTTGAGCGCTTATATGGAAGGCGTTAGGATTTTTTCAATGGTGACAAGTGGCACCTTTTATTTTACATGTACCTTCCTCTTGATTCCTCTTCAACATATTCTTGCAAGCTTCCTCAATGTGTTATTTCTAGCTCTTCCTTTGTTGTATATTATCCTCAATGCTTCAATGACACTTGGTATGTGTGTTATGCAAGTTGCTTATTGTGGCTATCCAAATCGTGAGTGGTGTGAGCTCCTTGAACGCTATTTTGACCTTGCTTGGATGATGCTTCTCTATGACAACTTTGAGTCATTCATTGCTTGTGAAGGATGTGTCTTTATGACACTTAGACCTTGTCCTATTTCCTACGTAGGATAGAATATTATGGTGCAAGACAATGTGAATAAAATTTTAAATATAATACCTTCTTTTGCAATCTCTTTCTGCTGGTTTTAATGGTGGCTTTCTTTTAGGCAAGGGCTGATTTGACGTTGTATCCCTTTTTAGACAACTCTCTCCTTTTTCTTGATTAATTTGGTAATAAATCCAAGCTAATAATAACATATATGAAGCTTTTGAAGTAGTTGTTTATGCACTAATTTTACCTATAAAGAACCCTTAGTGCACCTCAAATCTGAGACTCACTAAGTCTTGATTCGTAGCTTCTTTTACTGGTTTTGGTGGTGGATTTCTTCTCCACTCCTTGGAGGAATATGATCTGATTTTGATGTCTTCTTTGCATCATGAAATACTATAGGTTTTGTGCACAAAATAGTGTCTCTAAACACTTTGATAATCTTCTGGTTTTGTATCCTTGATATTAACAATCAAAAATACAAACTAACCCTTTTGAGAGTAACTAGTTAAAGATCAACTAGTATAATGCAAATAATATTTCTAACTTAATGCACTTCAAGGGTAAAAATAATCTCACCTTATTGCTCCAGTCTCAAAATAATTCCAGATGCACTTAATAATCTTTGCAACTTTTAAGAGTAATTTGTAAAGAACCCTTAATGAATAATCTGTAATTTTCACTACAATCAATATTGTAGGATATAGATAATAAGTAGGTGATAATTTTATTTCTTTCAAAAAATATCCAACTCCTATTTTAATGTGCAAATATATCTTAAAATGAACTCTCCTTTTTGCACTTTCTTGAAGACTATAATAAAATCCCTTCTCCTTGCAACTTTAATCCAGATATGGTGCTTAATAAAATTTGATAATGAACCCTAATTTAAATTTCAACTAATTGCACCCAAGTTGCTTACCTTTAATGGCTTTTATAAATGATGTAGATCTTGGTGTTTAGATCCACAAAGTTGTTGCCTTGAGATGAATGAGTTCCACAACTTCTTTTTGGCTATCCAAAACAACTTCTTGCTTCACCAAATTATGGTATCGAACATTTTGTCTTGAGCCTAGGGTTTGGTGGCTTGATCCTTCAAGTGATATTCTATTTTCTGTTGTAGATTCAAAAAACTCTTATCTCTAAAATGTGGCTCCTCACTGTGAGAGGTAATATCTAAATCTATTGGATTTGGTAGGCTTATTCTGTCTGAATCCTCCTTCAATATTCTTATTAACATTGAATTCAAATAATATATTCTTCTCAATATTCTAAATATATTGAGGTCTTCATGATTCTTCTTTGATATTTGGTACTCCTTGTTAAATTTTTCTGCTCTTGGGCTTGTTGTCGGATGATGACAATTGTCCCAATTTCTTCACTATCAGGAGCTTCTCCTTGATAGTGGATTTCTTCAATGAGTTCTTCTAGGAACTCTTTTGATGATGATTCTATGAGCTCTACAACAAGGCTCTCCAAGCCTTCTTATTTTTCCTCCTTGAGACCTCTCTCCAATGTATTTAGTCTTACAGCTTCTATGGTCTTCCAAATGAGACATTTCCTTCAACCTTCTGCTTGTGGAAGTGTTGGTAATGAGATCTTCTTCTCGGATCTCTGAAATCTACTAGTTCTAAATAAAGTACAAGACCTCACTAGTCCTTCTTCAATCTTCTAAGATTAGAATTTCTTCAATTATATCTTCTATGGATCTCTTCAACTTCTTCTGGAACAAATATTCAATCTGCTATTTCCAATGGGATATTTTCTTAGACCTTTTCAATGTTCACTAGTTATTCTTGAAACTAGTGGTCTAAGTTCTATGTTGAATGGTATTCACAGTCTTGTGGAAATACTCTATCTAATATGTAAATCACAATCTCCAATGGATATCACCAATCTCATATCTTCTATTTCTCATGGACTTTTCTCTGGAGTCTTCTTCAATATATCTTCTCTAGAGTCTTCTTATGGATCAATAAATCTTCTTTGGAGTCTTCTTTAGAATTAAGACTTCTATGGCCCTTTCTTTTGGATCAAGGCTTCTGTGGCATTTTATTATGAATAAAGTCTTATGTGGAATTTTATTTAGGTGCAAGGCTTCTATGGCCTTTTATCCTTCTACACTTCACATGTTTTGATCTTTAATGGAGATCACCAATCTCCAATATCCTTTTGGGCTCATATTTGGAGTCTTCTTCTTCCTCGAGTCTACAATAAGGCTATTGTGGCCTTTTCTTCTCTTTTGTAATCTGCAAGTTCACAGCTCTTATAATGAGACCTTTTTCCAGGTCACTAAAATATTCAGTATTCTACTTGTTGCTGTAAGTTTTGGAATGATTTTAAGAATATATTCTTCCTAGCTCAATTGTAGGAAGCTTCCCAACCTTTTTTTGAATCTTCTTTTTCCTGCAATAAGATATTAGAAACTAAAATGAAAGAATTTATAATTCTAGAGATAATAATATTCACTAGTTGATTTATCAATCTAGTGGATTGAATGTTGAGTCCTAGTCTTAGCGAGTTTTGTTGCAACTCCATGGAAAAAATCTAGCCAAATATAATCTTTGTAACTAATATTTTATTTTAGTCCTCACTTGTGATTCTCTCTAATCCTATTGGATACATCGTAGCTTTGATATCATTGCTAACTTTTGAGGATACGTGCAGTGGGAGAGATCTATCACAAGTCCTAATAAGATGATGAAAATATGAAAGAATGGAATTATGCAATATGACTGAAATATAGTATAAATAGAAAGTGGGAAAAATACAATACAGTATGGAGATGATGGTCACTCTATTGATATAAGCTAAAGAACTACATTGTACTTCATCAAAGAGTTCTACCACTATCTACTATTCTCCACTATAATGAACTTGACCTACTTGATCTATGAACTTCATGTATGAACTTGATATGAGGTACTTTATATAAGAAGATAGATTCCTTGGCCAACACTCTACCTAGTTGTACAAGGGGACACATTGCACATTACAACTTGCACATTGAAACTTGTGCATTTATTACATTGCTTGAAGTAACTAGCTAACTTCCCCCTAAAGTAATCTAATATTCTAACTATGTACCAAAGGTGGTACATTTACATGACCCAAATGATGTAATATACTCTAACACAATCACCACCACTGGAAAATATTATTGCAATAATAGGTAAGCATAAATGCCCAAAATTCATAGGAGACAAGAGGGAGGATCCTAAACACTATATCAAAATATGTGAAACAATATGCGAGGTGAATGGAGTAACAAATTAGGATGCATGGTTGTTACTCTTTCTAGTAAAGTTACGTGGTGTAGCGATTGATTGACATCTAAAAAGAGAACCCTTTGTAAATTGGGATTAACTGAATATAGAATTCAACAAGAAGTTTTGATTTCTTTGTAATGATATGGATATCATTGGTGAAATTTATTTAGTTAATCAAAAGAAAGATTAAAACATTAAGTCTTACAACCGTTGTCTAAAGGAATTAATCGATAAAATGGAGATAGTTCCTAGATGGGCTATTGGTAAGATATAAGAAGAAGATGAAAGTGGTCCTACCAACCATATAACAAGAAATATTTGATTGCATAATAAACCTATAAATCAAAATAAATATGACAACAACAAGTAGAAGCAACATGAGTCATGATCGAGATGATGATTTTGACAATGACTGGGGCAACTCAATACAACAATCTAGGCCATGCAAAATGACCTAGAAAGAATGATCAGTTATGTGAAGGCAAATAGGAATAAGGAGAAGAAAAAAAATTGGTTTTCAAACTACAAGTACAAAGGCACACACAACTATGAATTGCATAAAAAACATATTGTAACATTTGTGAAATTATAGGTCATTCAATTGTAGACTATTTGTTCAACTTGAAAAGTGCATGAAACCAAAAAATGATAATATAAAAGAAATAAAAAAAGAAGAAACCAAGTACTTAAAAAAGAGTACATGGATCAACTAGTGGTGGATATCAAATTAATTGCCAAGGAAAATGACAACCACAATTAGAAAATTGGACCAAAGGAAACAATGGTAAAGGAAGGTTACAATATGATTCAGACAGAAGACTAATCATCTGGTGTACAAGATGTCAAAAGTGAGGATATTTTGCACAAAATTATATAAATGCATCAATTTGAGAAACTATGAGCAACACAACAATTATGTGCAAATGGTGTGGACCTGACAACCATAAGGAGGTGAATTGTCCAAAGAAGGCAAGTGCAAGTAACTCGTAAAATGTTAATTTCATTGACATAGAAGAGCTTCAATTAGATCATCAATAGGACAAAAAATACAAACATATGATTATGGTAACTCAAACATAAGCAAAGAATATGGAGCAGTAACTAAACCCTCCTACGAAGAAGGAGAAATAGAAGGAGGCACTATGTGTTAGGAGGTGAAGTCACTATGTAGGATTTTAGCCAATAGAGATTACTGCTAGATGTCTAGGCAACACTGCTAGACATATAGGCAACACTGCTAGATGTCTAGGCAGTAGATATCTAGGTTGCTAGACATATAGGTAGCACTGCTATACGTCTAGGTAGTAGATGTATAGGCTATTATACATCTAGGTAGTAGTGCTAGATATCTAGGTAGTAGATGTCTAGGTTGCTAGACATCTAGGCTACACTGCTAGATGTCTAGGTAGTAGTACTAGACATCTAGGTTGCTAGACGTTTAGGCAACATTGTTATACATCTAGATAGTAGTACTAGATTTCTAGGCTACTAGACATCTAGGTAGTAGTGCTAGACATCTAGGTAGCAGTACTAGATGTCTAGGTAGTAAGCATCTAGGTAGTAGTACCAGATATCTAGGTAGTAGTACTAGATGTCTAGGTAGCATACATCTAGGTTGCTAGATGTCTAGGTAGTCAACGTTTAGGCTACTAGACTACTATATAAATAGGTAGTAGAGATATAGGACATATGTCTAAATACATAAGATAAATAATTTCAGACACTTTCATTAGGAGTGGAAACGAACAGTTTTTGGAGGTTTCCTTTGGGAGAGGAAACAAACAGTTCAGGGTCTTCCTTTTCTGCTCTATAAAAGGGAATTGATCCCTTGCATCTGATGTAATGTGAAAGTAAAGTTTTGCTAAAAATAATAAAACGTAGAAGTTGCCATTACCTCGTGGTTTTCCTGCACGTTGTAGGTTTTTATGTAAATATATGTGTTACTTGTATTGCTATTTTTCTTCTCTGTCATTGTGTTTCTACTTGCAGGTTTTAAAATCTAAAGTTTTTCCTTACATCTAGTATTAGATTTCAAGGTTTTATGTGAGTGGGAGCTACAACAATGACAGGATGTGTAATCAAGTTTGAGATTGAGAAATTTTATGGTAGGAACTTTGCTCTATGGAAGATGAATGTGGAGGATTTATTGGTTCAGAATGACCAAGCTCAAATCTTGAAAGGGGTTGCAATTAAATTGAGCAGCATGAAAGATAAAGAGTGGGCAACACTGGACAAGAAGGTATTTTCTATAATATTCTCTACTAAGCAAACTTTATCTTGTCCAATGTAGCTGAAGAGAAGACTACAGAAGCCCTTTGGCAAAATCTTGAAAAGTTGTATGAAACAAAATCAACAAAAATAAGGTTTTTTAAAAAAAGAAGCTTTATAGCTTGAGGATGAAGGAAAGTTCATCCATGGTAGATCATTTGAATGAGTTTAATACTCTTATTAGTAAACTGGTTTTAGTTAATGTGAAGATGAAATATGAGGATAGAGCTATCACCCTACTTTGTTCCCTCCCAGACACCTAGGATTATATGGTGATGACCATCAGTAATGCATCATCAGGAACTCTAAAATTTTATGATGTGGTAGCCATTTTGTTGGCAGAAGAGTTGAGACAAAAAACATCTTTGGAACCCTCAACCAATGAAGCCCTATCTGTGGAGGTCAATATTTTGAGAGAAGTAAACAAAATAGATCATAGGCCAGATCAAAGTCTAAAGGATGCAAGAAGAAAGGGAAGTGTTGGCATTGTGGGAAGCTAGGGCACTCAAAGAAGGATTGTTGGCAATTAAAGAATGGTGAAAAGCAAATTCAGCCATCAGCTGAGACTAGTACAACGAATTTAGGAGAGATGACAACATGTGAAGCTTTTTTTATCAATAATAGTAGATATGTTTTATATACCTAGGTTTTGGACTCAGGTGCATCTTTTCACATGTCTCCTCATAGAGACTAGTTTGACAAATATCAGCCATACTATGATGGAATGGTCTACATGGGTGATGATCATCCTTTAGAAATTATGGGAAGAGGGGACATAAATATCAGGTTGGATGATGGTAGAGAAAGGATATTATGTGATGTATGACATGTACCAAATTTGTGAAAGAGTTTACTCTTAATCAAGATGATGAATAAGCTAGGGTATTTTGTCACTTTCGATAACAACTACTACAAAATTACCAAAGATCTTGTAGTAGCAAAGGGAGAATCTTATGGGACCCTATATCATTTATGTGGTATTACGGTGATAAACTATGTAGCAGCAAAAACTTCTATTCAGGATGTAGTAATGCTATATCATCAACGCCTAGGCTATATGAGTGAAAAAGATCTAAAAATTTTGCATGACAAAGGTATGATTTTTGGGATTAAGTCTTGCAATTTAGACTTGTGTGAACACTATATTTTTGGTAAATAAAAGAGGGCTCGATTTACTACAAGCCCTGGTAAGAATTTTGATTTTCTGCAACTTATACATTCGGATATATTTGGACCAATCCCCACTTATTCCTTAAATGGTGCCATCTATTTTTTGACTTTTATAGATAATTATTCTAGGAGAGTGTGAGTTTATTTTTGAAGAAGAAGTTGAAAGCTTTGCAAAAATTTAAAGAGTTCAAAGCATGGGTAGAGAAGAGTTTGGGCAAGTCGATTTTATGTCTCAGGTCAGATAATGGGGGTGAGTATTGCTCCAAGGAATTGATAAATTTTGTACGCAAGAAGGAATTAAGCACCAGAAGATAGTATCATTTACTCCATAGCAAAATTATGTGGCTAAGCGGATGAATCACATAATCATAGAACATGCAAGAAGCATGCTCAACACAACCATGTTGGAGAAAAAGTTATAGGTAGAGGTTGTTAATACATCTGCTTATATTATTAACAAATAACCTAAGTTGGATGGATATATTCCAGAGGAGGTTTGGTGTTGTAATCCAGTTGATTACTCTCATTTGCATACCTTTGGCTGTGATGCATTTTCCCATGTACCAAAATAACAAATTTCTAAACTTAACCCAAAGCCAAGTAAATGTGTTTTTCTCAACTATGGAGATATAGTGAAGGGGTATAGACTGTGGGATCCTACTGCCTACAAGGTAATTATTAGTCGAGATGATATTGTTGACGAAAAATCCATGCAAAGGAAGGAGGTACAATAAAATCCTAATGTTCTACCAGTTGAAGTAGAAATGAATGAATATGAATGTGAAAATCAACATGCTAAAGTTTTTGATTAGCGTGCAAAACAAGTAGAATAGCAAGTAGAGCAACCACAACGGTCACAAGATCAAGATCTAAAATCAATAGATCATTGGGTTATGTTGTGGCTGATCCACAACACACCCCAAAATTGGGGACCCACCTGTTCGTTTTGATATCTAGGTGTTGGCATTTCATTTTAGTGTCTAATCCTTCGTTTTGTCGTAGGTTTTGCAATTATGGTCGGTTCTTGTTGGCAACTTTTCTTGTCGACGACTTTTTCTTGTCGACAACTTTTTCTTGTCGACAACTTTTGGTCAAATTGTTGTTGACGGTTTTTGTCAAATTGTTGTTGACATTTTTTTGACGTTTTTATCATGTATATGTATAAGAAGTATTTACTCAATAAAAAAATATATATATATAATAAGAAAATAAAATATATAATAATAAAAGGTAAAAGCTTATGTCTTTTTTTTAAGTATATGGTTTTTATGTTTGTAGGTTGTCCGACCAAGCGGCGCGCAAAGACTCCGACGGCGACGTCGACAGGTTCGAGGCAGCGGTAATGTAAGCGAACAGAGAACGACCGGTTACAGGGTAGAACCGGTGCAGTGGAGAAGAGGCATTAAAGTGGAACAAAATGCCAACAGAACACATAGATGCGATATTTGACCGAATTCATCGGACGGGCATCAGAGAAAACGCGGACGGCGAGTTTCAGGGAAACGCCGAGAAGGATGTGGTGATTGGAGTCCATGTCGGGGACATGCGCAGAGGAATTCGCCAGGTTTGACGAGGCATTTGAGAGGGCTATTATAAGGTCTTCGCCGTATGTGCGGGATTAAGTATTTAAAATGGCTATGGTCCATATATAACGATGATGTCGTAATCCTCATATTAAAATCAAGCTCACAGGGCATTACTAGAAGGTCGTCGCGTGGATTTTACATAAAATATTAGAGGTGTCAATCGAAGCCTATAATTTGGTGACGATCGGGAGACAATAACAGGTGACTGTGTAGTGAAGGACAGTCGTGGTAATATTGCCGGAGCTATGGGATGTCAAAAGAGATGACGGGATAACATAGTGCCATATCAAAAAAAAAAAATTCAATATCAAATTAACAGTTGATGTGGATAGACATCGAGCACATCGGGAGCTACGCAAGCACGATAGGCGACATAGGCAGTTTCAAGGAATACGTACACGGGTAATAAGACAGCGTGGCGTCAAGACATGGTGGGTGTGGCAGACGTTAAAACAGGTCATACATCGTAAAATATCAAAACACCGTAACGTCAGTGGCAGAAGATTACCATGTTGGGACGGAGATGCTAAGGGATGGGCATAGTCCCACCATTTACCAAGGGCCACGTGTGTGCATTTACTGGTGGTAAGAAATAAAAGGGGTGGTTTGCAGACTTGATCATATCTTACCGAAAATATGTAAGAATCTGTTAGTCACCTTAGGAGCCACATTGATAAATATTAATGTTGACGAAAGAGAGGGAAACCACATGCAAGCGTCATGATGGCTTTCTCCAATCCAAGGATAAGGGACTTGTCCTAATTATTTGGCAGCGACGGTTACTAAGGGAAAAGAACAAATGTGGAAGTTGAAGAGGACGTTGCAGATTGAAAGAGGAGCGAAGCACCTTTGAGGAAGGAAGCGGAAGGAGAACGGAAGCCTAGAAAATAAACCAAAGGACAGCACTCGAAGAGAAGCGAAGAGTTGCTTTGAAAACCTTTAAAATATTCATCAAAAGAGGAAAAACAGAGGGGACAAAACTTTTTTTGGCATGGCCAAATGGGAGGATTTTGGCATGGCCGCATTTGTAAAACAGGGATTTTAATTTGAATGTGAAAGCTTCTCTTCAGAAATTTCAGGCCTTGTTAGCAAGAAAGAATGAGAAATTTTCTGCATGCTCTATTTTAATTGTTTTATCTTTCTCCTTCCAAATTTCAGATTTGTATGTGGAATTTACGCCATTGTTTTTGGGTTATTTCATGTGAATGTCTGCAATCTGGAAATTATTTTAAACCCTAGGAGCCAACACCTAGTTTACTTTGATCGTGTTTGTTTGCAGGTCAAATAGGCTTGGTTGCATGTATGAAACTCTCACGTATTCGGTTTTGCAGGACGAGGTGCTATCAAACTGAAGGAGCTTTTGCATTGCTACATTTTCAGCAATTATTTTGATGCAAATTTTAATTTTCTGTTTCCAAAAATTTTAATTTCAAAATTTTTTCCTATTTTCAGGCATTAAAATAAAAATTAAAAAAATTTCAAAATCTAAAAATGATTTCACCATTGCGTAGATTATAATTCATACTTCCAATACGCACTTTGAAATTTCATTTTCGGAGTTTTTTAGTATTTTTTAAAATTCATCGAAGTTGCTGTTTTGTCACAGATTTTAAAAATCCGAAAATAGAAAATTTCCATTTTAAGGTCAAATTTCATTTTTCCAGTTTTTGTTTTGCATTCATGAGCCTATGATGACATTCCCTTCATGGAAATTCCAATTTCATTGAAGGAGTTATGTTTTATGGCATTTTCACAAATTCCCATTTTGGGCCTAAAATTACCCTTTCTTCATAAAAATTCTAATTTTGCGAAAGAGGGGTAATTTGAGTATTATATTGAAGGTCTTTGCCTTAAAGCACTTAATTATTCATCTTGATGAAATTTGATTTCATTTAAGAGGGATAAGTTAAAGTGACATTTTGAAGCTATATTTGAAGACCCTATTCATCATTGAGGATTTAATGCAAGATAAAATCTATCTTAAAACCATCAAGATAAAAGGAATTAAAGCATTACATCGTGGTCATATGAGGGCCAACTCACATTTGATTTATCTTGGTTCAATGAACAATCACTAAAGTTTCATGGTAAAATAAACCAACATTGCCCCTTGTTTACAGTTACTTGCAATCACTAAGGTGTTCCAAGCATTTAAATTGAATATCTTTATTTGATGCACATATGCAAATGCTAATATAACAAGAACCTTGGAGAAGTTGTTTGTTTAACTTCTTTGCAAGAGGGGATTTGGAATCCAAATCCTAAGGGAGAGTGTACTTTCACAATTGGGTGAAAATACAACTCAACAAAGTTAGAAGATATACACATGCACAAAAGTGTCCAAAAAGGTATTCTCATGTTTATCAGTCCTCATTTGCTTTGTTAACTGATGATGGTGAACCTAGTTCATTTTAGGAATCTATAGGGTATGAGAATGCAGAAAAGTGGAGGAAATCCATGAAGGAGGAAATTGAGGCACTTCACAAGTATAAAATGTGGGAACTTGTGGATATCCCACCTGTAAGAAATACTATTGGAAACAAGTGGGTGTAGAAAGTGAAAAAGAACAACGATGGGTTGTTAGAATGCTATAAAGCTCGCTTGGTGGCAAAATACTGTGTGCAAAAGCCAGGTATTGAATTTTTTTAAAATTTTCTCTTTAGTTGTGAAGATGACTACTATTAGAGTTCTACTTGCACTTGTAGCTGCAAAGGATTTAGAACTGGAGCATCTTGATGTAAAGACTACTTTCTTGCATGGTGATCTTGAGGAAGAGATTTTATATGGATCATCCTGAGGACTATGAAAAAGAGGTAAAGAGCATTTGGTTTGCAGACTAAGGAAATCATTGTATAAGTTGAAATAGGCACCAAGGATGTGGTACAAGAAATTTGACACCTTCATGAAGAGCCAAGGTTTCAAAAGGAGTGAAGTTGACCATTGTGGATACTATAAGAGGTTTGACGATGGTAGTTTTATTATTTTACTATTGTATATTGATGATATGTTGGTTGCAGGTCTCAACATGAATACAATTATTGAACTTAAGGCTTAGTTGGCTAGGAAATTTGAAATGAAAGATTTAGGAGTAGCAAATCAAAATTTAGGGATGAAGATACACAGGGACAAAAAAAGAAGAAATATCTAGTTAAGCCAAAAGTCATATGTGGAAAATATTCGACAACGCTTCAATATAAAGAATGCAAAACTAGCTAGTACCCCACTTCTTTCACACTTAAAATTGTCTTCCAACCAGTGTCCTAGAACAGAAGAAGAGAATACAAGCATGTCTCGTGTATCATATTCATGTATGCCATCATGAGCACCATACCAAATATTTCCCAAGTAGTGGGAGTAGTCAACCGATACATGGAAAATCCTGGTAAGAAGCATTGGAATGCAGTGAAGTGGATATTTGGATATTTAAGAACCAATTTAGATGTTATCGTTTACTTTGGGTCGACAAATTTGCAAGTTAAAGGTTTTGTGGATTTTTATTATGGTGGACATAGAGATGGGAGAATGTCCACTATAGGATATACCTTCACTCTTGCTAGTGGAGCGATGAGTTGGGATTCTAAGTTGTAGTATGTTGTGGCTTTATCAACCACTGAAGCATAATATATTACAGCAACTCATGCCAGTAAAGAGGTAATTTGGCTAGAGCGACTATCAATGACTTTAAGGTAAAGTAGGAGACAATTATGTTGCATTGTGATAGACAAATTGCTATTTAGCTAGTGAAGAATCCAACATTCCATGATCGCACGAAGCACATTGATGTCAAGTACCACTTTATAAAAAATGTGGTGGAAGAAGGTAGGATCTTGTTGTAAAAAATCAACACTAAAGTGAATCTTGCAGATATGCTTACAAAGTTGATAAAGGTGGAGAAGTTTGAGTGGTATAGAACTTCTCTGAGCTTGCTAAAAATGTAACAAGGGCAACATTTGGAAATTGGTATTGGATGAAAATATTGGTAGAAGAATTCCTGAATATTGACTTCAAGTAGGAGAATGTTAGGAGGTGAAGTCACTATGCAGGGTTTCAGCCAACAAAGATTGCTGCTAGATGTCTAGGCAACATAAGTCTAGGCTATAGTGCTATACGTCTAGGCTACTAGATGTCTAGACAACACTACTAGACATCTAGGTAGCAGTACTAGACGTCTAGGTAGCAAATGTATAGGCTTATAGACATATAGGTAGTAGTACCAAACATATAGGTAGAAGTACTATATGTCTAGGTAGTAGACATCTAGGTAATAGTACTAGACATATAGGCAGCAAACATCTAGGCTGCTAGACATCTAGGCAATAGTGGCAACCATCTAGGAAACAGTACTAGATATCTAGGTAGAAAATGCCTAGGCAATAGTGCTAGACATCTAGGCAACAAACATCTAGGCTGCTATATGTCTAGGCAACACTGCTAGATGTCTACATAGCAGATGTGTGGGATAGACGTCTAAATGTGAAAGACAAAAAATTTCAAACACTTTCCTTGGGAGTGGAAATGAACTATTTTCAAAGGCTTCCTTTGGGAGAGGAAACAAATAGTTTAGGGTCTTATTTTTTGCTCTATAAAAGGGAATTGATCCCTTGCATTTTATGTAATGTGAATGTAAAGTTTTACTAAAAATTATTAAAAGGAGAAGTTGCCATTGCCCCGTGGTTTTCCTGCACATTGCAGGTTTCCACATAAATCTCTTTGTTACTTGTGTTGCTGTTTTTGTTCTTTGTCATTGTGTTTTTACTTGTAGGTGTAAAATATGAAGTTTTTACTTACACTATGTAGTTGGAGGAGGATATGTGAAGGACCAAAAATAAGAAAAAATTAGAGGAACCCATTACCATTTAAGATAAATACCAACAAAGCAATTATCAATGCAAGTGTTGGATATGAATGTTGTATTGAAGATGTCTTGTTTCCTATGCATAATGCTAGAGCTTCATGTGATGATCAGGAATGTAGACAAGGATATCAATAGAACTATAGCACCAATGGAAGACAAGGAAAGTTGCAAAGAATCAGTACATTGACCTCACAATGTTGATGATTGGTATCAAGAAGAAACCAACACTGATTCACATGAGTTGTTTAATTAAAAGCTTATACAAGTGATTGTGGATGGGATTTGAATGTGAACATGTCATCCAAAATTACATGTAAGGACTTGGGATCCAATTTTGTGCTCTCCAAAATTTTGGCTATAAGGAATGAATAAATATGACATCAAGATGGTATCTTGACTACACAAAAGGTGGAAATTATTAATCAAATATTTATTATGGGTTTTATAGAAATTATTATGCAAAAACCAACCTATGATATATTATTGGTATGTGGGTGGTTACACAAAACAAAGGTGAACCATAAATGTGAGGATCGACTAACATTTAAGAAGGATCAACACATTTGTATGATAAACTTGAAGAACCAATATATCAGTGAGGACTTGGCAACATATTGAATATGATAACTTGTTTTCAAAAGAGGAGGATCAAATGAATAGACATGAACCTCATGAAGAAGAATGCTAGATCTGGAAGAGTTCATAAAGGACGAATGACACTTAGATAGTAACTTCTTCACTAATAAATGGAAGACTATAAATTTTTTGGACAAAGCTTGTAGGTAGCAAAATTGCTTTCCAAAAGAAAAAAATGAAAATATACAAAGTTTTGTTTTAGATTTTTTGTAATGAAATGCACATGAAATTAATAAATGGCATGAAATGAAATGTAAAATGAAATGCAACGAAATGAGAGTGAAATTATATTGAAATGTAGTTTAATTAAATTGCACATATGACTTTAGAAAAAGGTTGATAATTTTATAAAGTTATGAACATATGATGTGGGGTGGTGGTTGTAGTTCATGTATTGTCTTGGGAACTGCTTACAACAACTCGGGAAGACATTAAAATATCCTCCCCTTTCATTTTGTAGCATAATATGTATATGGATACCTAGGGTGAGCATTAGAGACATAAGGAAGAGTAGCATGCTATTGTTGTTGCTATGAAGGATTGTTGATGCTATTGTGCAGACTGGTTATATATCCTTGCCATTGTAATTGCAATTGTTACTGTTGTTTAAAGCAATCATTTATTATCAAATTCAAGTTTACAATTTACATATTGATTGTAGTTTGTTATCATTGTTGTAAATGGGATTGTTAGGACATTGTACGCATTATTTTTCTTGTATTTGTAGATTGCATAGTCTTTTGCATTGCAATAATATTGTAGGTATTTATAGGATGTAGTAAGAAAGAAGACTATACAAGGATTACAATGGTTAAGTTGGTTGTAGATCATACACCAAGCATGGTGTACGATGACCAGACTGTACAAGGATAAATTCTTAAGTGTGTTACAGTCTTAAGATTAACTATTTGGAAAGATTGTAATCTTGTATGTGTGATTATCATACATGTTACTATTATATGAAGGATTGAGTTCTACAAAGGATTGTGCCATACGACAGTGTCATAAAAGAACTTTACCATACAATAGGGTGTCATAAAGGAACTATGTCATATGATAGAGTGATACAGTTTGTGTGTTATACAATTGAGATAGTACTCTTCAAGACCATGATATCGTACATCTATAAAAATAATCTTATGATTGTAGTCCTAATTAGTTCTTGATTTTGTCATTTCAACATTCCATTATTGGAAATCTCACCACTCATGCTACATTTGGTTCCATTGTCATTGCCAAAACGAGGAGGATCAAGTAAGAATTAGTATGCATGAAATGAGGAAGGTGGATGATAGATACACTACTACCAAGATATGGAAGATAAATTCATAGAGAGGATCAAATACTCGTAAGGAGAAGCACGAGGATCGTTAAAAGTAGGAACATAAATAATCAAGCACTAAATTTATGAGAAATATAATTAATACTTGAATGCTTTTGGAGTCCACACAAGGACAAAAAATGTAGCAAATATTGCTGTTAATAATGAAGGATGAAGCATAAGGAGAAGTACCTAAAATTTCTATAAAAACATTTGCATAGGTGAAGACGCCAATGTGGAGAGCACATAGAGAAAAAAATCATGGATGGTAACACCCAACAAGAGTAGAGGAGTTTTATAATAGTTGTAGAGTATGGGAGTTAGGCACTATAGCAACTCCACAAGTGTTTTGGCAAATAGCCTGGATCCACAATTCATATATTTGTGAAGGTCACAAAGTGAAGGTACATTAGAGATTGGAAAGAGGCTATTTGAAGGAAACATGAAAGGTCAAGAGGCACCATGAGTTGACGGGGTACCTAGAACCAAAGTGCCTAAAACATAACAACCAATAGAGCCACCAAGGGTGAAAGGACATTGGGATTAAATATAACTAGAGCTATCGTCAAGTGATGAAGTGGAAGAGGATAACAACTTACCAATGGTTAAAATTTCAAATAGAGAGAGTAAGAAAAAATACCCACCCATCATAAGATAATGGAAGGAAGACCCTACAAGGAATATAGGCACTTGCACAATGCTTTGGAAAGCAAACAAGGTTAGATTACCTAAAGAATAGTTATAGTTGTTTCTTGCTACATTGCAAGGAATAAAAATAGATTAGTATCTGAAAAGAGAAAGTACATGGACCTTCACCACATGGGATACTTTAGTAGATGAATTAAAAAAGGAATTTAGATCTCTAAAGGATAATACAGAGATCATCATAGATATTTATTCTACTAAGTAAAAAAGGGATGAAAACATCAAGACTTACAATTGAATATTGAAGCAACTCATGATAAGATGGAGTTGCCACCACCTGATGGAATGGTTAAAAGATGGTTCATCAAAGGATTGTTGCATTGATACAAGAAGAATTTGAAGATCATACCATGCTTGATGTATGATGAAGCCTATGAAAGAGCAAGGAATTTTAAAATTAAGGCCAAACAAACAATGGCTAGAAATGGAGGTCACATCTGAAGTGATGATTTTGATAGTGACAAGGAGAAATTGCACAACACAATTTAGTCGATGAAAAAGAGATTTGATAGAATTATTAAAGAAGTTAAAGGTAAATATAGGAAAGAAAACAAGGATATATGGTGCTCAGACTATAATTTTAAAGGGCACACAAATGTAAACTATCCCAAGAACACATATTATAACATATGCGAGTTACTAGGACATGCAATCAATGGGTGTTCATTCAACTGAAGAGGTGCGAGAGATAAAATAATGATGGTTCAAGGGAAATAAGAAGAAAAAAATACCTCTTGGAATGGGCAAGGTATGACTAATGGTGGTTATAGGAATAACTATCGAGGAGGTAGGTAGTACCAACAAGACAATCAACAAGGTGGACAAAGTCAATTGCAATATGATTTGAATGGAAGATTGATCATCCAATGTCACAATTACTAAGAATGGGGGCACTTTGCAAAACATTGTTTCACTCCTTAGATAGAAGGAGCAACAAGAAACAATGTACCACAAATGTGTTGATGGTGTGGTCTGGGTAATCATAAGGAGGCGAATTGTCCAAAGAAGGCAAGTATGAATAACTTGTAGAATATCAAATTTATTGATATTTGGGAATATCCTATGGAGAAGAAGTAGACATAAAATTATGTACTTGTTGTTAAAATGGGAAAAGCAAAGAGGGATTAGTATCTTGACCTTACCATAGAAAAAGAAATATGATAGAAAGTACAAAAGTAATAAAATGTAAGATTGGGAAAGCTAAGCAAGAACGACTAGTAGAACAAAAGAAGTTGAAAGCCATAAGATCAAAGGAAAAAGTGTCAACTCAAGAACTGGTGGTAAAATTTTTGATACAAAAATATAAGTAAAGGAGGCAAGTTTTTTTAGCGCCATATCAATGCTACATGTAGTTATAGGACAAGACCTGCAACCACAAAACATAATGGAATTTCAAAGCCAATAAAAAGAAGAAGAGGTGAAGAGGAAGGATCAATTAATTGATCCAATTGTATTAATGATTGATGTTGAAAAAATCCAACATTGATTCATATTGAGTTATTGAATAATTAGTTGATGCAAGTTATTGTAGATGAAGGCTCAAGAGTGAATGTGCTCCTCTAAAATACGTGGAAGGATATTAAGGCTCCATTTTTTATGATCCTTGAATTTCAAGTTATATGAAATAGACCAATATGACATTGAGATGAAGGGAGTCTTGACAGCTTAGAAAGTGAAGATTGCAAATCAAGAATTCATCATGGATTTTATTGTAATAACAATGCAAAAACTAGCATACGATGCATTATTGGGAAGTGGATGACTAAGGATGGCCAAAGTTAATCACAACTAGGAAAAGGATCAACTTGCATTCAAAAGAGGATAATACAAATATATTTTAAATCTAAGAAATCAAACTATGAGTGAAGATCTAGCAACAACTAATGATTCAAGCAATTCTTCGAATGCAAATAGTAAGTATGAGCCAAATGAAGAAGGGGTGTTGCACCTGGAGGAATGTAGTGAAGATGAGAACCAAATAGATAGTGCCCACTTGCCTCTGTATACATAAAGAGGAGACTAAAGAAACCCATGATGAAATGGCTAAAAGTAACAAGAAGACCAAATCTAAAGAATAAGAGGAAGAGAAATGGATGTTCACCAAACATTTTGTAGAATATACAATTGGTGATGCTAAAATTGATGAAAAACCAAAACACTTAGTAGATGTGGTAAAAACAATAAATAAGCCATAAAATATCAACTATGAAGGACTGAATATGGTTGAATTAAACCTAGGAAGTAATGAAAAACCAAGGATAATCCATTGTGGATATGAATGGGATCCAGTGTTGAAAGTAACAATTTTCAAAATATTCTTGTAGTATAAGAAATTCTTTGCATGGACATACAAATATTTGAAAGGGATACTTCTAGAGTTGTGTGTACATTGGATCCAATTGATCACAAGAGCCTTACCAATGAGAAGGACATACAAAATAAATTCTAAGTATGCAACTTTAGTAAATGTAAAACTGATGAGATGCTAGATGCCGACATAATCTTCAAAGTTATGATGAGTGAGTGGGTGTCACCAATTGTAATTACTTTAAAGAGGAAAGTAAATAGAATCCACATATATTTAGAATTTAGATGTATAAATACAATTATAATAAAGGATCCATTTCCAATCCCCTTTACCAATTTCATCTTGGACGAAGTAGTTGGACACAAAATTTACCCATTCTTGGATGGATTTTTTTGCTACAATAAAATAAGCATCACAGAGGAGGATAAGTTGAAGATGACATTTATTATAAAGAATGATATTTATGCATACAATAGAATTCCATTTAGGCTATATAATGCCCTTACCACATTTTAAAGGATTATTCTGTATATATTTGAATAGATGTCGACAAAGAAATTTAAAAGTTTCCTAGATGATCGGTCAGTATATGGAAGGAAGGAAGAATATTTTCAAGCAATTGAAGAATTCTTGAAACTATGTATGAATGCTCGCTTAGCATTGAACCTAGGAAAATGTAATCTAATGGTACCATATGAAAAATGATTAGGATACATAGTTTACAAAGAAGGGATAAAAATAGATCTTGATAAGATTTGCGTCATTGTGAATATGAAAGCACCACATATGTGAGTTTGCTAAAGACCTTTTTGGGATCTATAGGAAATTACAAAAGATTCATTAGGAATTTTACCCATGTGTCCTACCCATTAGATTATTTGACAATAAAGAATATTCCCTTTAGGTGGACAGAGGAGCATTAAGGAGCCTTCAAAGAGTTGAAGGAAAATCTGGTATGTACTCCCATTTTGGTATTTCCAAATTAGAATAAGTAATTTCACATCCACATAGATGCATTCAATTTTGCAATTGGATACGCAATGTTCCAAATGAAAAAATTTAGGTTAAATTAGCCTATCTATTTTACAAGTTGGTTGTTGTTAATATTTGAGAAAAATTATAGCACAACCAAAAGGGAAGCACTAGGGATGGTGTATGTTGCCCAAAAATTCAAACACTATTTACTAGCCAACCCATTCAATTTTTATGTCGATCATAAAGCATTGCTATATTTGATTAATAAATTGACTATTCACAAACAAGCTAGTAGGTGGATTATCATGTTGCAAGAATTTGCATTTTAGGTAGTGGTCAAACCCAAAAAAATCTTGTAGAAGAAGTGTTTGACGAGTTTTGTGATGCTTAATTGTTTACTATAAGAAAAATCATATAATAGTGGATCAACTATCAAGGATTAACTTAGAACCTATAGAAGTGTTAGAGGAGTTCCCTAATGCTCAATTGTTTACTATAAACACTACACCATCATGGTATAATATGATAGGCAAATATCTATCCACTGGGAACCTGCCAAAAGAGATACCAATGATGGAAAGAAGAAAAATGCTTAAAAAGTTAGTGCCTTTTTAATTGATAGTGGGATTATTGTATAAGATAGGATGATGGAATACCGAGAATATGTGTAATGGATGATGAAGTTAATATAACATTGAAAGAAGCTCATGGACTCATCGGATGGTAAATGAGATCAAATGCGACCACGAGGCTATGGTGGCCCACCCTCTATCATGATGCGAAGGAGTTTGTGAAAGCATGTGATACATGCCAGTGAGTGGGGAAGCCATTACATAGAGAATTCATGGCATTGAAAACATATCAACTATAAGAATTATTTGAAAAACAAGGCTTAGACTTTGTGGGACCATTAAGGACAAGTTAGAAGAGGAAGTATCAATACATAGTAGAGGTGATGGAATACTTAACAAAGTGGGTATAAGTAAGGGCATTACCAAATAATTTAACAAAAAGTACAACCTAATTCCTGTATGAGTAGGTGATTACTACATTTTGGAATCCACTTCAAGTAACAAGTGACAGGGGAGGCCACTTTGTGAATGAAGTAATAAATAAGCTGACAACTGAATTCAAGATTTTGCATTCATAGTACAATATGTATTACCCTAAAGCAAATGGTCAGGCAGAGGCAAAAAATAAAATCATGGTGTCAATAATGTATAATACTTATGGGATAGAAGGAGTAGATTGGGAGGATAAATTACCACTAGTTCTATGGGTATACAAAACAACTTTATAACATTCCAATTGATGTATGAGCAAGAGATAGTCATGCTAGTGGAATTCTTGGTACCTAGTTCAAGGGTAGTGATAGAAATATTTTTAGGAGACCATGAAAGCCTAGAGAAGAGGCTTGAAACACTATTCAACTAGAAGAGAAGTGAGTTATAGCACAATGGAAAATAAAAATAGCCAAACAAAGAAGAAAGTTGTGGTACGACAAGTACCTAAGGAAGATGGAGATGAAACTAGGTGACTTGATTTTGAGGTATAATGGCAAGAGAGATATCAAGATAGGAAATTTGAAAATATTATGGCTTGGACCATTCCAAGTAGTAAACATGATGGAGAATGGTATGATAAAGTTGCAAAAATTGGACAGGTAGTGGTTCCCGAAACATTAACTAGATCTAGATTAAAACCTTATTGGGTAAGAGAATGATATCTATATATTCATATGGATGAAGTAGAAAGACTTGAAATAATGTGTGAAAGAGTAATACAATAAAGAGAATCTCACACACAAGGGGAGTAAAATAAAACTACTCAGGATTTTTAGGATGAGAAATATGATATAGGATTAAGAAGATTGTTTGCAAAAGAGAAGCATAGCTAGTGATAGAACAACAAGAATTAGTACCTCAACTGAATGAATGAAGAAGAGTAAGGGTGCACATACACTTTCCAAACATCACAAAGGTATACAAGTAGGATATTCCAATTCTTGAAAATGGAGGAAGAATTGGAATTGAGAAGTTGACAAGGTTAATCCAGTTAGCTCAAGTTGGGCTCATACAATAAAGAATATGGGAGGAAACACAATGGTTGCAAGAAGAGTATGAAATTTTGTGCAGGTATAATGGAAGTATGAGGATGCAAATTATATAAGAGTTGTATGACACAATGCAAAGGCTAAATGAATGAGAGATTAGAAGATGATAAGAACAAGAAGCTAAAATTGAACAATAAAGGATGGTTGAAGAAAGAACAAGGCAAGAAGAAAACTAACAAGAGGAACTCGATGATACAACATAATATTGACTAACTAGAGAAGAATTCATTAAGATATTATGGAGAGATGTGATGGAAGCATCTACATCTATGGAAGACGAAGGAAGAAATTGGGTTACTGATACAAGTAGTGATAGCCTTCCTCTAGCCAATATTGGAGGAGATAGTTCAAGTTATGAATATGATCTCCTAAGAAGATATAGAGAACCACAAATCTATCTTGAGGTACAAAGTTATTTAGATACAAATAGACAACTTAGGAGATAAATGGACAAAGTTAGAAGACAAAGGATATGCTTGATGGACACACCTATACGAATTCAAGGAGAACCTAACATGTTACAAGAATAGGAATAAAAAGGTAACTTAGGCCACACGAAGAGACAATAAAGTCTTCTCGATGGTCTAAGATTACCTAGCCAAGGTAGAATTTTGGTTGGTCACCCTCCTAATGGCTCAAGAGGAATAACTTTCCTTCTTGCTACCCTTAGGCTATAGGATTAATGAGGTGGTCCGCAAGAATCATCTGTTGATACAACACAAAATAATCAACTTACATGTGACCATCAAGTCAGGCTATCATGACCACCTCAAGGGCCATGTTTGAATTGAAGACATCATCAAGAATGATAGATTAATGACTAAGAAATCAGATAGATCTTGGAAAACCTAGAACTAGGAGAAGACAATCCTAAGATAGAAAGATTCACTCGATGGTCAGGGGAAGGGCCATGGCATGAATGCATGGTAAAGGAAGAAATCTGTGTAAATATGTGGAAGATCAAGTCTACATAGGGCAAGGATAAGTTTAGCAAGTTTGCATAGGAATAAGAAGGCGAAATTGGTTACCAAGTATGGAAGGGGACTTAGTTTAAAGGAACTCAAGTAAGAGCCATACAAATATGGAAGAATGTATGGCAAACCATTGTACAAAGTACCATCAAGGTAACAAAACAATAAGGATTGGTACAAAGGATGACCATATAATACAAGTTTAGGAAGGAGATTATACGATAGGGGGTTATACAGACCAAGTGCAAGAAGGGGATTCTGCATCAAGGTGTCATACAAGTTAAATAAATAAGAAAGACTATATGGCCGAGTGTCATAAAAATCAATTAGATGATGATTGTACGATAGGGCACTATAAAAGTCAAGAATATGGTACAAGGAACCATACAACGAAGCATGTTGAAGATGATCGTATGTTAGGTATCTAAGTATATGCATGTGGGAATATAATTTAATATTGTATTATGGCATGGGTTACACATAAAATTATAATAATATTTAATATAATATCGTATTATAATATGATGCACTTTGGAACTCATGAAAGGTGAACCACCACATGGGTGACTTGTAACTCATAGAAGGTGAAACATCCCATTCTAGTATAAAGAGAGATGTACACCCAATTGTAGAATATATGAATTAGTCTTGGCTTGTGGAGTGACTTCCTTCCAATAAGGAACATTGTACGATGTTGCCCTACCTCAAGGGTATTATCAATCTCTATTTTATTGTGTGGATTGTTATTGTGCAATTTATTTGTGGATGCATGTTATATATTTCTAAATATTTATGAGTGATTTATTTTTATGAGAAGAGAGGTTTCATAACATTTGGTATCAAAGTAGCGATTCAGGTAAAGTGGGGTTTTTGTAGAGCTAGGGTACATTTTTCTAGAAAAATATCACGTTTTGTAGAGGCCATAATTTTTTTAATGAGTTTACATAGGTTTTTATGAGGGGTCCTGGTACCCTCATACTAAGTGGGGTTTGAACCTGCATGGACCTATCAAATAGATGCCAAACCCCTTACCACTGCACTAAGCTTGCAACTATTCGGAGGCCATAATTTTTATTTCAGTAGTCATTTTCAGAATATTTTTGTTCTAGTATGTAGATCATTTTGAGCAGGGTTATGCATAAGCATGAAATATCACAAATTGGTTCTATTTGGGATTTTCAATATTTTAAATTGGCTAATTTTAGATCCTTTCAGTGGGGCCCATTCACCCGTAATTTATGAGGTGGAAGTTTTTTTGGGGTAAATTCACCCACCGTTGATAATCATGAAAATAATTTTATTTTAATTTGCTGACCTCAAATTACAAATGATTTTGATATTCCCCCCCAAATCGCCTTCAAATTATAAATGATTTTTTATTTCCCACCCAAATCACCTTCAAATTATAAATGATTTTATATTTCCCACCCAAATCGCCTCATATACTACCCATATATATACTGTACTAGGTACCGATAAACATACATCGAAAATACTGTAACTCAAAAATAGCTCTGAAACAACAAAAAATTTGAGGTATCGGTTGACATACATCTATTGCTTATAGAGGTGTCGATCGGTTGCAAAAGTGTTAATCGACATTATCCTATCGGTAGTAGGGGTTATCGATCGACATTTATCTATTGGTTGTAGAGGTGTCGATCGTCATTTGTTAGTCGATTGCAACATCATGTCTATCAAAATTAGTTGATCGGTTGTAGAGGGGTCGATCGGTAGTAGGTTATCGGTTGTAAGGACTATCGATTGATAATTTTCTATTGGTTGTAGAAGTTTTGATAGGCATTAGTCAGTAGGTTGTAGTACTATGTCGATTGACATTAGTCGATCGATTGCATGGTTGTTAATCACCATTAGTCTATCACCATACCTGCAACCGATCAACATGTTTGCAATTTATCGACAAGCAACATGTCTACAATTGATCGATATGGATACAACCAATCGAAATGTCTATAATCGATCGACATGTCTACAACTGATCAACATAGTTGCAACCAATCGACATGGCTACAACTAATCGACATGGCTACAACCGATCAGTATGACTGTAATCGATCGGCATGGCTGCAACCGATCGACATGACTGTAACCGATCGATATGTTTGCAACTGATCGATATATCTACAACCGATTGGTATAGTTACAATCGATCAACATCGCTGTAGTCGATCGTCATTACTGCAACCGATCAACATCTATACAACCTATCAAAAATTGGTATGTCTACAATCGATCGACATATCTGTAGCTTGTCGGTATGTTTGCAACCGATCAACATATCTACAACCGATCATCATCTCTGCAATCGATCGACATGTATGCAATCGATCGTCAATCGATCGGCATGCCTACAACTGATTGAATTTTACGTCTTAGACCGATCGTCATAAATCATAAAGGCTAAAAGCCTTTCTTGTCAGCCTAAATCATTTAAGTTTTCCATACATTTTTAGAGTTTGTAACCTGATATTCAAGGCCCCAAACACAAAAAAATTCGCCATGGTTTGAAAATTTTTGGAGAAAAAAATTTGAAATTTGCCACGGTTTGAAATTTTTTGGAAAAAAATAATTACAATTCGCCATGTATACTTCTACATATTTCGTCGGGATTCCAAGACAATTCACCTTCATTTTATAAATAGATTTTGGGGCCGACCCCTTATGCATAACCCTGATTTTGAGTAGTACAAAAAAACTACTCATTTGTTTAATTCTGATAAGTATTGAGGAATTTATGGCTGTTTGAAGTTCAATTATTTATGTTGTTTTTTGGTTGTACGATTTATTTTTCAAAAGAAAAAATTCATATTTTATTTTGTATCAGTAATTTTCAGAATCCTTTTGCACTAGCATATTTTTTGAGTTCTATAAAAATTCATGCTCACTTGTAAAAATTTGATAAGTATTGAGAGAGTTGCAACTCTTTGAAGTTGGATTTTTGAGGTTGTTTTTGGGTTGTACGGGAAATTCATGCAAAAGGAAAATCATATCTCTCAATCTAGGTAAGCAAATTAGTTGTCGTTTGATTTGTTTTGAAGAAAATCTACAAATTTCATTATTTGAAGCAAGGAATTTATGAGATTTGAGAAATTTTAATTTTTGTTTATTTAAAACTCCAACTGCTTTGAAAAAATCATGGATTTATAGATATTTACTAAAGAGGATGATAGTGATGCTAGGGAATTATGGAAACTTTATGTCTGCAAAATCTTCCTATTTTTTTGAAGATGTTTGCATTATACTTATTTACAAGGAGAAATTTATCTTGGTTTTTGTTAGTGCCTGTAATATTACATATACATTAGAAGAAATTGAAGTTGTATTTTTAAGCAAATGGGAATCACATGAAAAAAATATGCAGGAAAAAGAAAGCACATCTTTGGTATTCGATAGAACAAAAAAATAGAGGTAAATAATAATTGTTGGAATGTTAAACTTTTATTTTGTAAGTTCATGGTTTTTTTTGAAATAGGTTGAAAAGTTGAGGGCATATCAAGGCCACCCTTCTTGTGAATTGAACTTGGGTCTCCGTTAGTAAATCACAATGCTTTTTGCCATTGTGGTGTCCTTGTCGGGATATTTTTTACAAGTTCATGGTTGCATCCAAAAGAAAAAAGTAATTATCTTCCTAAACCCTTACAACAAGTATAACTTCATTAGTAGGGACTTGGCTAAGAGTTTGCAGGTTCCAACAACAAAAATTAAAAACATAAAGCTTGAGGGTGAGGATGTTCAAATTTTTGAATATTTGAAGATCACCATGGATAAATATGTTTTACATTCAGATTTTTATGCTATTGAGATAGGTGATATGGATATTTTTCTTGGTTATCCTTGGTTGCATTCTTTGGGCACTATTAACATAAATATGGATTTTTTTTTATGAAATTATGGTAGAGAATAAATAAGATAAATTTACAAGATATTTCTTAGGAAAGCAAGGATCAAAGGAAAACCAGAAAACCATTGTAGGAGAACAAATTGAAGAACATGCAAAAGAACTTGTAATAGAATCAGAGGAAGCAGTGGCATAGATCAAGGATGAAGCTAAACCCAAGTCCAAAAATGAACCAAAAGAGAGAAGTAAGAGAGAAGAGCATAAAATAGAGGCACCTAATATTGGAGCATATCGGCATACACACCATCATGAGAGGAAACAATCATGAAAATAGGGTTTAAGGTAACAATAGAACAAAAACTATGGGTATTAAAATGACACAAGGGTAGTTTGACATCATCATAGATTACCACCAGTTAATATTTTGCTAGGATGGATGGATGATCAAGATCGATACCAATTCTTATCTTCACTTAGAATATCATATTATTTAGTTTCTTCCTATGTTTAGAGGACAAAACATTTTTGTAAGGGGGATGGAATGTTAGGTACCTAAGTATATGCATGTGGGGATATAATATAATATTGTATTATGGCATGGGCCACACATAAAATTATAATAATATTTAACATAACACCATATTATAATATTATGCACTTTGTAAATCATAGAAGGTGAACCACCACATGGGTGACTTTGTAACTCATAGAAGGTGAAACATCACATTATTGTATAAAGAGAGATGTACCCCCAATTATAGAATATATGAAGTATTCTTTATAGAAGTATTGGCTCATGGAGCTGGAGATCTTGTGGAGTGGCTTCCTTCCAATAAGGAGCATTATACAATGTTTCCCTACCTCAAGGGTATTATCAATCTCTATTTTATTGTATGGATTGTTATTGTGCAATATATTTGTGGATGCATGTTGTATATTTATAAATATTGGTGAATGATTTATTGTTATGAGAAGAGAGGTTCATAACATCATATAAATTATATGATGGAGAAACCAACAAGATAACATGATGATATGACAGTAGAGGATGTCATACAAGTCTAAGTCTATGTGGTCGTATAACTTGTATGACGACCTTGACACATCATTAGGAAAAGCACGTGTAAATATGTAAATGCAAAAAAAAAATCAAAGTAAAAAAGCAAAGGTAAAAAGAAAAAATAAAAATGCATTAAAAAAATAACTGATGTGGCAGCCCATGGGGTAGTTATAATCGTTTCTCGTCCAAGTCCAAAATTATAAATAGGGATGGGAGGGGGTTAAAGAAAAATAAAAGTTAAAGGCACTAAATGAAGGGAGACACCATCAAGAAGGGGCACCATTAAGAATAAGACTTCATAGAAGAAAAAACATCCCAGAGAGTAAGAATTGTAGCCAAGGCCTGAAAGTCAAGCCACAATAGAAAGAAAATAGTACATGAGGGTATAAAAAAGTGCCCTAACTATTGAAAGTTGTAGTTGTATGAATGACTATGCAACCATACAGAAACAAAAGGTAAGACGATGAAATAAAGCTAGGATAGAGGAACTTATGCAGAAAAGACAAAAGAATTTGTAGCCATAGATAGATGAATGGAATGTTGTACGAAGTGTGGGAAAATATGACTAATTTTTTTAGAAAACCCCATAGTGTGTTAGCATAAAAGGGTAATTGCTATCCAAAAAGCTTCAAGCAAAGTTGTAGTCTAGGATTTCAAAGTTTGCACAAGAAAAGGGTAGAGGAAGATTGTTATATGGACAAGAGAGCCAAAGAGAAAGATGACTTGGTAAAGAAGTTACCATACAATGTGTTGAAGGAAGGACTGCAAGAAATACACCTACAAGAGAAGGGAGAAAGTGACGTATAAAGGAAGAAATATTGGGAGAAGGAAGTCCCAAGACAGAGAGATTTATTCAATGGTTAAGGGAAGGACCATGGCATGAATGCATGACATAGGAAGAAATCAGTGCAGATATATGGAAGAACAAGTATGCATAGGGAAAGGATAAGTTTAGCAAGTTTGCAAATGAATAAGAAAGTGAAATTGGTCACCAAGTATGGAAGGGGACTTAGTTCAAAGAAACTCAAGTAGGATCCATAAAAATATGGAAGAATGTATGACAGACCTTTGTACAAAGGACCGTCAAGGTAATGGAACAACAAGGAGAAGTACGAAGGATGACTATACAAGATAATTCTAGGAAGGAGATTGTACAATAGAGCATCGTACAAACCAAATGCAAGAAGGGGATTGTTCGACAAGGTGCCATACAAGTCAAAAAAATGGGAAATACTATATGGCAGGGTGCTTTACAAATAAGTTATATGATGATGATGTTACAATAGGTGGTAGAACCCTGAGGGTTCTAGCTAATATTTAATAAATGAATAAATACAATAACATTAAAAAGAATCACTTTTAGGGTTGAATCATTGTTGCACTAGAATGAGGAATCCCTCCAATGGATTTAAACAAATATATATTCTTATTCATGGATAATTTGTGTGAATGACCAACCTAATGTATATATCTACCCTAAATATACGTTGGTGAAGAGACGTGATGGTTTACGTTATGAAGAGATGTGATGGTTCACTTTATGATTTAATAATATACTAATTAAATGATTAATAATACTAACTAATAATGTTAGGATGGAGGATCCTAACATGCCACCCTCATTAAAAAGAGATTTGTCCTCAAAGCTCAAAGTGAGGAGCTTTATATTTTGTTTTCTAAGCAATTTTTTTGCAAGTTATTGTACTATTTTAATGTCATTTTTTTGAAGGCAGGGATATCTTGAAGGTCAGAGTGTTAGTGGGGGGTTGCCAAGAACAATAGTAGAATATTCCATAGGAGAATCATGATGACGATGGGAGGGCAACCCTTAGATTTCCTCAAACACTTCAAAAGGATGCTTAAAAAGAGGTGGTAAAAATTCTACATTCTCATGTTGTTCCCTAGGAGAGGGAATGGAGGAGTGTGCAGTCACCTTTCTGCCTTATTTTTGAATAGGTTTGACCCTGCGGTGATAACTCACTATTGGAGAGGAAATTGAGTGTAGTTCTTGTAGAGTGCATGTTTGGCCATAATGGGTCACTTCGAGAATGTCTACCTCATCCTTGCTTGATGCATCGATCAATTTTGGCATATTGACTGTATTTCCTTCCTCGTTGTGATCAGGTGCTTGGGGTATTTCTTGCTCATTGTCCTTGTTTTCTACATCTTCTTCCTCTTTTTTTTCTTTCATGGCTTCCTCATCTTCCTTACCTTCCTCATTGTCCCCATATTTAGTGTCATATTCAAGTGTATCCATCACTATGGCTACCTCAATCATATTTTCATCATTGGGAGAACTACAAGGAATAGTTGCATCCGAAATATATAGTGCAAGTGTAATACATTGATGATTGTGAACAAATTTCTCATCGTAATGAAAACAAATGCCCTTTTCGTGTCGTGCCTTAATTTTTGTGGGGTTGATACGTTTAATGGGTAAGAGTCGGGTAAGTTTTGGGGTGGTGTACATATTTTGTGATTCCCATACAAGTGGTTTTGTAATTGGATCCTTCCACTAGAAAAAATCCTCCTTTGTAATAATTTTATTTGCAAGGTTGTTCTTATTAGGGTTAACTCTGCTATTTTTCTTGCTATTTTTGTTTCAAAATCATCTTTTCATTTATTCATTACTTGTAGGATTTATTTCGAGATGTCTTTAAACAAAATTCCTCACTTGTATCTAGAATCGATGCTCTGATACCAAATGGTAGAACCCTGAGGGTTCTAGTTAATATTTAATAAATGAATAAATACAATAACATTAAAAAGAATCACTTTTAGGGTTGAATCATTGTTGCACTGGAATGGGGAATCCCTCCAACAGGTTTAAATAAATAAATATTCTTATTCATGGATGATTTGTGTGAATTACCAACCTAATATATATATCTACCCTAAAGCTGCATTGGTGAAGAGACGTGATGGTTCACGATAGAAAGAGACGTGATGGTTCACGTTATGAAGAGATGTGATGGTTCACTTTATGAGTTAATAAAATAATAATTAAATGATTAATAATACTAACTAATAATGTTAGGATGGAGGATCCTAACAATAGGGTATCGTACAAGTCAATAATATGGTACAATAGGGAACCATATGATGAAGCACATTGACAATGATCATACAAATTGTACGACAGAGGAAATAATAAAATAACAAGATGATATGATAGTAGAGGACGTCGTACAAGTCTAGGATTGCATGGCTATACAACTTGTATGACTACCCGTTGAGTGGTAATTTTGCCCAATTGCAAAATCAAACTCTCCCTTAGGATTTTGATCACAAAACCCTCTCTTGAAAATAAGTTAAAAACCCAAACAACTTCTCCAAGGTTTCACTATGTAAGCATTGCACATGTGTATTAGTAATCTCAATGAAGATATATCAAATAAGTGCTAGGAACACCTTAGTGATTGCAAGTAACTGTTAACAAGGGGCATGTGTTGGTTTATTTTACCATGCTATATTAATGATTGTTCATAAAAATTAAAGAAAAAAAAATGTGAATTGGCCCTCATATGACCATGATGTGAAGCCTTAATTCCTTTTATCTTGAAGCATTTTAGATAACTTTTATCTTCTTTAGATTAAGTAGATTTTAAACAAGTTTTTGTCTTGCATAAAATCTTACTTTAAGCATGAAATAGAAGATTAAAACCTATCTCTAAACATGAATTTCAAATGATGAAATAATTCTTTTTATATTGCTTTAAACCTCAAGATGGAATAATTTGGATGACCCACTTTGTAGCTATAGTAGCCTTTGATATAATAAATAAATTATCCCTCTTTGATGAAATTAATTTTCACAAAGAAAACAATTTATTGCATGATCTTGAAATGTCAGTATTAATTATCCCTCTTTAATGAAATCATAATTTTCATAAATAAGAAATAATTTAATACTTTAAAACAATAACCTTTGATGTAATGTATAAATTACCTCTCTTTGATGAAATCAGAATTTTCATAAAGAGAAGGCAATTTAATGCTCTAAAATTGATAGCTTATGGAATGCCATAAAAATTCACCCCCTTTAATGAAATTGGAATTTTCATAAAGGGAAGTTCATTTATGCTTGCAAATAAAAATATAAAGCAAAAAAAATCTGATTTGCCTTCAAAATGTGAAAAAATAAAATTTTGAAATTATAAAAATCTGCATAAAACAACAATTTTAAATAATTTTTATAAAATCGAAATGGCTTTGGAATGAAAACGTAAATGTGCAAGATGAAACTTTGAGTTCATTCTACACAGACGTACACTTATTTTTGGATTTTATTTTTATTTTTATTTTTATTTTAATAAAGAATCTGCAAAAGAAATGTTAGAAAAAAAATGAAATAACAGAAATGCTACAACCCCTAATTTCTCCACAAACCCTGCAAGCATGAATATTCTGCACAAAAGCCAGCATTAGTGTTACCCGAATTTATGCAATCAAATAACTAATGCGGTGCAAGATTCTAAGGAAAGGGTGCAATATGCCGAAAATAAGACAAATTAACCATAAAAATGCATTAAAATCTGACATATCTCCATTATATTGCAAAAAAAAAGTATTCAATGTTCAACATATGTGCAAAAAATATCAGCCCCAAAATAGACATCATGTGATGAAAAACAACCTAGTAGTATCTTGCCTCTCCAAAAAGATCCAGCCCCAACTTCCCCCAACTTCATATCTGAAATGCATATTTAAAACTTTGAAAAAAATCTTCTTTCTTGTTTGGATTCCAAAACCCTTGCTCTTTCGTTTCCTTTTTCTCTTCATTTCTTTGCAATTAGGTTTCATTTTCAAACTCTTGGTTTTCCCTGTTTGACTGAATATTCACAATCAACCGTAAGCCTCTTTTGCTTTGTTTTGCTTGGTGTTTCATCATGCATTTCCATTTGTAACTGATGTGGCCTTCCAGCATTTCACACACCCCCATAACGTATGAGTAACGTACTATTCTCATGGATGATAGTATAGTTCCCCCTCACATGGCACTTAGAATATACTTCGAGCGCAGTATAAAATATTGCATGCTTTTCTACTAGTAGACGACCTGTCGTAATGCCATGGTATCTTTCCTTGAACTACTAACGAAAGAGCCATTGTCAATGCTATGACCACCTATCTTTTTACTATTTATTTGAATGTGGTAGCACACGAAATAAATGACTGCGAAAACTATTTCTTCTATCATCGTTCGCTCGTAGACTGAAAAGAAATTTGATAATGCTCTCACGCGGTGAATTATCTATACCTTCAATGAAATCAAATACGTAATGAAGGAAACCATGTTATATGTGAACATTCAAATTTGTCATCACAACTCCTCAACAGTGAATTAAAACCCAACACTTCCTGTCTTTTTGATATGCCCACAATGCCCATCTTTGTAAGACCAGCGACGTCTATGGCGTGCATGTTTATCTTCAACTCTCGTGTTATGGCCATCTTCTTTGGCATAATAAATGACACCTCCATCGTCAATCGACGAACGACCAACATATCTATGATGACAACTCTCAGTTAGACGAATCACTATCAATGGACACAACTGCTCTCGCGGTTCAGGCAAATGACAATCACAACTTTGATAACCATTAATGGATCAATCAAGCATTACTTTGTGGTTCCTGTCATGTAGATTTGTGCCTTCATGTTCTTTCCCACTGCCAACACTACAGTGAATATGATCCTTGCTCCTACGTCACCACCGGAGAGCTTCCCTGCAATTCATCCCAAACACTACGCTGTTTCCACCTTTGAAATCTCTGGATGACTTGGTGTTAAACTCATAGATGGTAATTTTTCTCTTGAATCTGTCTGCATTTTTTTCCTCGGGTGCACACACACTACCAAGATGGCTCATACCTGTCTATCTTCTTATTTATGCATTGGTTCGATGACCCGTCATTGCGTCACCTCGTCCATCCGGCATCTACGCATGCCTATACGTGAGTCCACATCATCTCCTTCGGAGTCATTCATGATCAATGTCGTCGCATCATTTTTTCTAAATTACCTTGATACTCAGTTTACAATGTCCTAACCATTGTATGTGCTTATCATTCACGAGTCCACATCATCCTACGTGGCCAGTGAGGTCTTCCGCTATTCGTATGCTTGTATACGAGATCCGTCATGTTTTCTACTGGCTATACCACTGTACATCCAAATCTTGTGGTACCATACCGTCATTTGTCCTTCTGCCCTATCCGATTACCATATGTGATTTCTCTTCAAGGACCTATATCGTTGCTGTTATACATCATCATTCTCGATAGAACACATCGCAGCCACATGTCTCACCATCGTTGCGTAAACTACCATGTAGTTCATTCGGGGTTCCCTATAAAATTGTGTACCAATTTGCACTGTCTGAACTGCCACATAGATGTTGTGTAGATCCATTGTTCGGTGTCTAAACTCGATGATGTCCACATTATCTTCTTCACTCTGAATCCATAGGTCCACTATTGTACCTCATCATTGGCATGATTTTTGGGCGTCCCATATCGCCGTACGTAACCACTACCAGGTCCCCATTCGAAGTGCCCATCGACGTCCATGTCGACGTTCTAACCTCAGTATACGGCATGGCGAAGGTCTTCCAAATCATCCTTAGGCTGGTTGACGGGGTCCACCTGCACATTAACCATACAACAAACAAAATTATTCAAAGACTATTATATTAAAACATTTAAAACTTTAAATTCAAAAGAAGCACATGGCTTCATTATTTTTAATCATACAATGTTTTCTTATCATTATTGTTTATTTATATATATATTTTTAATTTTTTTATATTTTATATTTTTTATATTTTTATATATATATATATATATATATATATATATATATATATATATATATATATATAGCATCCTTTCATTTCTTGTTTTTTCTTTTTATTTTTAAATATAATTTGAAACATGCAAATGAAAGCAAACACCAAATTTAACAATAAAATCGCTAACAAGAAACATGATGATAAAAATCGTCGACAACAAACTGATGAAAAAATCATCGATAACAAATTGATAAAAATATCGTCGACAACAAATTGACGATAAAAATATCATCAACAACAAATTGACGATAAAAATATCGTCGACAACAAATTGTCGATAACTACAAACCAAAACAAAGAAAAGCATTAGACATTTAAAACCAAATGCAAACACCCAAATACCGAAACAAAAGGTGGGTCTCCAATTTTGGGGCGAGTTGTGAGATAGTCACAACAAATGATGACTTTGCTGGGAAATGCTCCTAAGCATTTCGGGTGAAGAACCAAATCTAAAACGAGAACACACAAGATCAACGAAACATAAATTATTTAGCAATGTCCCAAGAATGTGGGGGTAAGCAGCTTCAAATAAAAACAATTAATCCATCTGCCTTTGCTCAGTGTGCAAAAAAGTGATTCATTCTTACATCTCTGAAAATCCTCCAAATTCCATCATCCCTTTTTGCATTAGGCTATGAAGTACAACTCATGAAACAAAAACTTTTATAGATAAAGCCCCACTGCTAGTCAAGCATATATAGCCCCAGTATGGTTTATCTAACTCACCCTTGTGTTCGCTTAATGCTTTGGAAAGCCTTTCTCTTTACCCAAGCTATGTCTAGACAAAGTCCTACTACCGATCAGGTGTCCATAGCCCCGGTAGAGTTTATCTAGATCTTGTGACTGATTTGATCAAGTTTTTCAATGCTTGTTTTCCTCTTTTTTTTTTTAAAGGAAAAAATTTGTAAATCTTCAAGCATCACTGGGGTTAGGAAGCCTACAAGTGGAGAGTGTTGGATTTTCTCCTAGGGGTGCAAATCAAGATAACTTCATCCTTCATAATTTCTAGAAATACCCTTTAATATATGTAAGTTACATATGGAACTTTAGCGAAATATTTCATTGTTCCACTCTCCACCATATTAATCCTAAAATTTGAGCATGATCACCAAATACTTCATCCCCCTTTTCTCGGGTTCACTTGTTTTCATATTACATACTCCAACCTAATAAACAAAGAAACACAAAAACGGGCAAGAGACCATTAACTAGCGACCACAAAACATCACCTCAAGACAAGGGACAACCCAAAACACAAAACTACACAAAATTAAACTATATACAAATCATAAAACACCAAAACCAACAAAAAAAGGAAAAACACCAAAAATATATACAAAAAATATACACTATGGTACAACATAGTGTATCGCTCCAAATTTTTTGCATCCTTACCTTCAGGCTATAGGATCCGCGCCCTGGAAGGGGGATGCGAGAAGGATGGGACAATACCTCGGACTGAGAGGCCCTTTGAAGGTCACGCCTCTCGGGGGGGATATAAGGGTGAATTTTTGATGGATGGTGGGTTCACCAGGAAACTTTTGAGTGGCGCTTCCATGCCTAGGTTGAGAGTAGGTTTGATGTATTCATTTTGTGCTTTAATCATCCAATTCCTAGGTTTGGCCAAGATGAATCTAAGCTATTCTATATGCCAATGCTGATTTATATGAATACAAAAAACATGAATAAGTGCTAAACACAGAAAGTATGCTAATAAGATAGAATATACCTGATTTCGGATGTCTGATGAAGATTCTGAGGTTTGTAGAAGTCCAAATCATCTCAAATCGTACGTAATCATCTGAAATTGCATAGAATCATCTCAGATCTCAGTCGGTCATCTGAGATCAGACGAGATCATCGTCGATCTGACGAATTCATCAGACGAATTCGTCAGAAACCTGCAGTCACAGAAACAGATACCAAAAACCAAAAATGCAACCGCAAAAGCAAGGGGAAATGATAGAAATAATAGTAAATTTGCCTAAATGATAGATCCAGATAGCAATTAAAAGGAAATGCATCAATTTAATAATTTATTTTAACTTTATCATGCATCTATGCTAAATGAGGTGAACTCCAGGATGCAAGAAATAAAATAAACCAAGTTAATGCATAAGAAAATGAAGAGAAAAGATAAGAAAATGCAAACTTCGGGCTCTGATTGCCCCCAATCTAGACTGTAGTCGAGATCACCTCAAATCGTACGAGATCATCACCGATCTGTGACAGGATCGTCCAAAATCATCTGGAATCGCCTACGACGATCCGAGCTTGCTCCGGCTAAAAAATAGTAAAATTCCTGCAAGAAAACTTGAAATACGCAATGCAAACGAAAGTATGAGGGTGTTCTAATGCACAAGGAACTAAATTTGTAGGGAAATCAGTCATCCAGGGGGTTCAGGGGGATAAACTGAGAAAATCCCAGTTTATATAGGATTAGGGAGAGGTTAGGAGGTTGGAGATCATCCCAATTTGGGAGATCTCCAATGGGGGAGACTCTAACTGCGTAGACACGCTTTCTACCCAAGTTAGAGAAGTCGTTGAAATAGAAGCTAATTATGAAAATTTGGTTTTGGGATGAAATCGTCTGGACGTTCTGTCCCAGACGAATTCGTCGGATCTGGGACGATTTCGTCTGATCGGCGACGATATCGTCCAACGGTCAAAACAAATCCTAAAAATGGCACGAAAAACAAGGGGAGCGGGTAACGGGCGGTTTGGGGTTAAAATTCAAATTTTTATCTTTTTACTAAGGTTTAACTGCGCCAATTTTAGGGTGCTACATTTTGCCCCCTCTTTAGCGAAATTTTTCGAAGAAAATGCGTTAAAGATGAGTTCTTCCCGTTTTACGAGAAAGCAAAATTTTACTCAATTTTTTAGACGATGATTCTTGGTCGAATCGTACGACTGTTTACTATGGTGCCCCCTCCGTGTTTTTACCCAAATCGAACGTTTGAGGTAAAAGCACGAAAAAGCAAAATTAAAAATGTTGTTGTTTTTAAATAAAATTAAGAAAAATAGGGTAAAACCCTAATTCATTTTTACTGTTTGAGAGCTCTGCAGACAAAAAATGGTTGAGACAATGCACCTGATCGACAGAGGTCCGACGCGGGCTACGGGTAAGGATCTAATCCTAGTGAATTATGTTTGAATTTGATTTGTGCAATTTTTTGTTTTAAATTTTGACTGTTTTGGGGCATCACGGCCGTTTTTAGGCCGTCGACGACGTCGGGATGAAATCATCCCCATTTCATCGAAATCGTCCCTAGATCATCGATTTCGTCTGAGGGCAAAATCGACGAACTAGGGGCGATCCCGTCCAACAAGGGGCGATCCCCAAGTTGCGAAATCGAAGACGATTTCATCCTACAAAGGATGATTTTACCCAATTTAGGATGATATCATCCAATGGTGGATGATATCATCATTTTTATGAAATTAAGCTTGTTTGAATTGTATTTAATTGATTTTAATAATTGGTTTATTAATAAATTTTATTGTTTTATTGTTTGTTTTGTAGAGGGGATTACTAAAGAGTCGGGAGTGGAAATACGGGGGTTGAGGGATGATGTGGCCACGCTCGACCATGCAGAGCGAGACCGACTAGCATAGGTCGGACTACAGCATGTGGGAGAGATGCCACAAGTATCGACAGACATGGGGCTACTGACAGCCCTAGCAGAGAGATGGTATCCGGGGTCATCCTACTTTCGGTTATCGATAGGGGAGATGGCTCCCACACTAGAGGACGTATGGAGGATCTTGAGGATCCCCATATAGGGATGGTTGATGACTCCTACGGCCAATCAGGGCCAGGCTATGATGAGGCTAAGCGGAGACCCAAGCTTCACCCTGGAGAAGGGCAGAGTGAACATCGAGTCACTAAGGCAGATGCCTAGGGCATCTAGGTTGACTCGGGTTTTGGTCGGGATAGTGGGTGGCTTACTGTTGTGCCACTAGAGCGGGTGCAGATTACCCTGGCTCCTATCAGATGTGGTCTGCGACATGAGAGACCACGGATACAAGTTTGCATGGGGGAGCTTTGTACTATGCCGCTTGTATAGGATCCTGCATGGGGTCGTATACAAGGGAGGCCGATGTCTGGTTTTGACATCGCTACTACAGGTATGGTGCTAGGAGCACATCACGGTGCGGAGGCCGGTAGGACTCCCACTGATAGGGGTTGATCGGGAGAGGCCCCGGGTTTTCTATTGGTGGCTACAGAGAGGGTCACAATGACGGATAGATCTGCCGATGTCACGGAGGTTGCTAGACGACCTCATCCCAGACCAGATCACCTGGAGGCCATGGAGAGAGCATCCAGGGTGGGCAGAGGATGGGCAGGAGCTGGCTCGCATCAGGCAAGTCTGTTGGCTGAGGATGGAGTGGGGAGAGGTAGAGCTCCACCGCTACGACCGAGTTTTATGATAGTTCGGTCTTCAGCAGGGGATCCCTTCTCTCAGGGATTACGAGTACTCCCGGACTATCCGGGATAGTACTACACTAAGCGGGGCTCCAGATATGCAGCGATTCTGGAGCCAGGATGTGGATGATGCCCCCATCCAGCCAGTGGATGGGGACGACGCTGGGGTTGTCGACGGATATGATGCCTGGTACGCAGGCATCCACCCTCCTCGGATGACGAGGGCATAGGGTTCGGTGCATGCGATTGTGCGATGGATGGGGAGGCGGTGCCAGGCTGCTATTGAGGTAGCGCAGGGTCACAACGGGAGAGAGCAACGATGGTCTCCATAGGAGAGACGCTAGAGGATGCCACAGGCTCTACAGAGACCACAACGGACAGGGAGGAGGGAGGAGGGATTCCCTTCTTAGCAGGGGGAGAGGCCACCATCGCCCGATAAGGGCAAGGGTGTCGAGGTAGGGGAGAGCAACGAGACGGTGGCTCTCCGGGCTGAGGTTGCCCGCCTCTGGGCTCAGGTGTAGACTCTACAGGATGAGGCTACACGGCTCAGGGCTCAGAGCGGAGGGGCGAGCACTCAGGATTTAGCATGGTCTATTGCTCAGACCACGTTCTACCAGGGATTATACTATCATGTGGTTCCAGAGGGGCAGAGGATGCAGCTACCAATCGACATTGCGGAGCCGATCATGATGGGATCATCGAGGACGTCCTCACGATCGACGACGAGGACCCGAGACACAGCCCGGACCTCTATGGGACCACCTCCTCCACCTCAGGGTGGGAGAGGAGATGAGGCGGAGAGCTCGAGGGCTTCTCGAGGCTAGCCGCTCACTGCATAGAGATTGTATATATTTATTACTTTTTGAGGGGATTGAGTATGCCAGGGTATTGATTGTGGCATACCAATCCAGATGATGTACATAATTTATTGATATATATATATATATTTGTCTTTTGATGATATGACTTGTGTATATGTTGTATGATGCTTTAATTTTGGATTTGTGTGTTTGATTTGTTATGATTCATGTAATTATGTCATTTTGAAAAGAAATTATAATTTTATGTCCATGCCATAAAATTTAAATGGAATAATCTGATGTAAACAAATTGGTTGTTTTGGTGGTGTGATGTGATGCAAAAAATAAAAGGGACTTCTAACAATAATTTCAAAGGACATTGTCATTGTTATAGACCATTTCATGGAGTCGCCGCTCGCTAGGTCGTCAAGCTAATCCCAGTATAGAAATATTGCTAAAAGTAAAAGGGTGCTTAAGAGACTGTCTTAAGACTTTGTGTTGTGATGATGAAAAATGATGATGGTGATGATTTGTTTTCAGATTTTCATAAAAATATTATGCATGAGATATGAAAAGAAATATGATTTTTGCTAGGCATAAATTCCTAAGTGTGATAAAATTTTGATCAATGCTTTAGAAATTATACCATGGTTGCAAAATGGAATATTTGACATAATGAAATGAAATAGAAAAATTTGTGTTCCTTTTAAAGCACAATTGTGTAACATAATGATGTAAGCCATAAGTTTTTATGAATTTTAAAATGAATGGGAAAATAAAATTAGAACAATGGTTTGCGCTAGGCATAGAATTATAGGTATAGACTTATACCATCATCACGAAATCCAAAGAAGGAAATTGATATTTTAGTGTTATTGCATGATTGATTTTTGATTTTTGAGATAAACATAAAAGAATAATATATAAACATGACTTTATTTACTAGGTTTTTTGAAGATGTTATGTGAAAGAGTTTTAGGATTTTTGGAAAGAAATATATTTAACTGTTTTGATGCTAAACAAATGTTCGTAAATAAGAAGATGAAATGGTTCTAAAATGATTGCAGAGATATTTTAAATTATCTCAAAGACAAAATGTAGATTTATAAGGAACCCTCATGTGCAAATGTGAGTTCATTCCTGATCTTGATTTATCATAATGATACAAAATCTCTCAAATACAAATGTGTGTGCAATTGTATTGTTCATTCACCAATTTTGAGCAAGATAATTTGATACAAGTAATTTGAATTAACCAAATGAGTGTTCGTTGACCATGATTTATATGCATGTAACCGTACCGCACTACTATGTAAGTCAGGTCATCAAGAGCTAGCTGATCCATAAGCCGACATAGGTTCGTACAAAAGAAGGTCGCTAATGTGACAGACATATCACCACGCTAGGGATTACCCAAGGCCAAGCGGGTTGGGCACAAACCACCTGTTATGGGGCTTACCTCACAGCTTTCGAATAATTGAGAATTCCGAGGATTCAAGCTCATTCACCCTTCTTTTCTTTTCAAGGGGTAGGGAAAGGGATTTTATTGCTTTTTGCTTTTTTCTTTTTCTCTTTTTTTTTTTGTATTTTTGCTTGGAACTGAGATAATGCTGAAATATTGTTGCGATGGTACAAAATGATATTTTTCTTTTTCTCATTTTCTTTGACTTTTCTTTTTCTTCCTATGCTAGGGATACTTGCTCGGATTGGTTGTAGAGCAAGGGATTTTTATTCTAGGCAGGGGTGAGCTTGTCCTTTTGTCAATTCTCAAAGATTCTAGACCATGTGCATGATAGGATAGCAGGGGAAACTTTTCGCTCAAGAAACCATTTCTACTATGTAGCATCATATCGAATTTGCAATGAAATCATTTTAATGTGAAAAGATATGCTTGGTTCAAGTAAATAACAAGATCAGTTCTCTATGCTCAAAACTTTATTTAATTCAAATGTGGGCTTTGATATAAGAGAGATTAATAATCATACCAAATAAAATCAAGATATTTATTCATGTGAGTGTGAAAGTGCGGGATTCCAAATAAATGCTAATTTATCCAAAATAACTGGAAATATAACTGCAATACTTCAAGAATTGACAAGTACGAAAATAAAAGATGTTTTGGAAGATTTTGATGATTTTGAAGTTTTTATATTTTGATTTTAATTTATGAATTGAAAGAATAAATACTATTGCTGTGTGTAAAATTTTTATATGGATGACGAAAATGAAACAATATGCAAAATAACAATATATACAATGATGAAATGACCAGATTTTATGCATAATAGCGCTTAAGATGCATAATGTTCATAGGTTCTTTAAGATCTTTACCATCTAAGGTAGCTAATCGGTATGCTCCCGATCCAAATTTAGCAGTGATGATATACGGTCCAAGCCAGTTGGGCTCAAATTTACCTTTAAGATCTTTAGTTGCATTAGTATTTTTTTTATTTTCTTTCAAGACAAGGTCGTCGATCTCAAAGGATCGATGATGAACTTTCTTGAGGTATGCTCGCTTGAGCTTGTTTTGGTAGGCTCGAAGATGTTCCAAAGCATTGATGCACTTCTCATCTAGGAGTTCCAGCTGACTAAATCTGCCAGCATGATATTCATCTCCTACTTCAGTATCTTGAAGTAGTAGAGCCAAAGAAGGAACTTCTAATTCAAAGGGAAAAACAGCTTCAACGCCATAAACCAAAACAAAAGGTGAAGTGCCCGTGGGAGTACGAACACTAGTTCGATAAGCCCACAAAGCAGGATATAATTGAATGTGCCAATCTCGGCCAGATTTATTGACCAAGTATTTTGAGGATTTTGATTAATGTTTTATTAGATGCTTCTGCTTGGCCATTACCCCGAGGATAATAGGGAGTGGACCAACGATGTTGAATTTTATATTTTTGACATAATTTCTTGACATCTTTATTTTTGAAACAAGTTCCATTATCTGAGATGAGATTTGCAAGAATTCCGAACCTACAAATAATTTGATTAAAAATAAATTTGGAGACTTGTGTTCCAGTGCAAGAAGCTAAGGGCATAGCTTCAACCCACTTCATGAAATACTCAGTGGCGGTTATGATAAATTTGTGTCCATCAGATGACACAGGGTTGATTTTTCCAATGATGTCTAAGCCCCATTTTGAAAAGGGCCAAGGAGATGAAATAGCCTACAACTCTTGTGCAGGCGCATGGACAAGGTCAACATGTTTCTGGCACTTGTCGCAATGGCACACGTAAGCATGTGCATCATTCTCCATGGTAGGCCAAAAATATCCTATCCTAAGGAGCTTCTTAGCAATGGCACTACCACTGAAATGTCCCCCACAAGATCCATCGTGGGCTTCACTCAAAGCTGATCTAGATTCTTCTAGATTCAAACATCTCAATAGGATGCCTTCAAAAGATCTCCTATACAAGGTATTACCAATAATTACGAAGCGACTTGCTCGTCTACGTAATAACCGACGTTGGTTGCTATTACAACCTTCAGGGAAGGTCCCATTTTGAAGAAAATTAAATATATCAGTGTACCAAGGTTCAGGAGTAGTTTCGTTGATTAGAAACACATCCAAAGGTTCTAAGCATGATTTATTTGAAGTGGGTTCCTGGAGTCGATGAATAATGATGGTAGCATATTCGTCATCTAACTCCAAGGGCAAAAGAGATGCAATTGCAGACCATAGCGTCACCGCACGATTGCTAGTTCGAGGAATAGCTTCCAAGGTAACTTGATCAAATAAGGATAATAATTGTAGGACATATGCTTTATATGGGCGTAATTTATCATCTCTGGTCTGATAAACATCATTGATTTGATTTATGACAAGTTGAGAATCACCGAAAACTAATAAATTTTTAATTTTCAGTGCCAAGGCAGCCCGTAATCCAAGGATTAGAGCCTCATATTCAGCAGTGTTATTAGTGCAAGCAAACGTTAATTTGAAGGACAGAGGTATAAGATGTTTCTATGGAGATATTAAAATAATACCTACACCAGCCCCACTCATGCATCGGGCTCCATCAAAGTATAGGGACCATTGCTCTGGATGGTCTGCCTCTAATTTAAGGCATTCATCGAGAAACTCAATGATGAGGGGATGGGTAGACTCTAAGGGTGCAACAGCCAATTGATCTGCTATGATTTGACCCTTAACAGACTTTTGTCCTATAAACGTGAGTTCAAACTCGCTTAGCGCAAGAACCCACTTTGCGGTGCGACCAGATAAGTACGGTCGACTCATGAGATACCGCAAAGGATCGAATTTAGCAATAACATACGTTTTTTGACTGAGCATATAATGGCGTAGTTTTTGTGTAGAAAATATGACTGCTAGACATAACTTCTCTAATGCTGTATAGCGAGTTTCATAACTGATTAAGGTTCTACTGATATAATAATTAGCACGCTCTTTCTTCTCATCATCAAGTTGAGCTAACATAGCTCCTAAGGCAAAATCTGAAGCAGAAATATACAAGATAAATGGGCGATCAGATCTAGGTGGTGAAAGCACAGGTGGGTTAAGGAGATATTGTTTGAGGAGTTCAAATGCTTCCTGACATTCGTCGTCCCAATGAAAAGAGACATATTTCTTAAGAAGCTTAAGAAAGGGTCCTGTTTTGTCCGCCAACTTATCGATGAAGCGACGAATAGCTTGAAGCTTACCTTGTAGACTCCGTAATTCAGATATATTTGTGGGTGCGGGCATATCAGTGATAGCCGCGATCTTGAGAGGGTCAATTTTGATGCCACGTAAAGAAACTATAACCCCCAATAATTTACCGGACTTAACTCCGAATATACATTTAGCTGGATTTAGTCGGATAAGATATTCCCTTAACCGATCAAAGACTTTTCTCAAGTCATCTAAATGATCATCTTCTTTGATGGAACGAGCTATAATATCATCTACATAATCATGTAGAATATCATGCATCATATCATGAAAGATATAAGTCATGGCTCGTTGATAAGTTGCACCTGCATTCTTCAAACCGAATGGCATCACTTTCCAACAAAAGGTCCCCCAAGGGGTAATAAAGGTTGTTTTAGCCTGATCTTCAGGAGCTATCCCGATCTGATTATAACCAAAAAATCCATCCATTAAGGATATCATTCCACTCCCAACGAGTAAAATCAATGATCTGATCCATGTTGGGAAGAGGAAAATCGTCCTTAGGGCATGCAACATTGATATCTCTAAAGTCTATGCAAACCCTAACTTTGGTAGCTTCTTTCTTAGTTACTGGAACTACATTCGAGATCCATTCAACATAATCAATGGCTTGTATAAAAATAACCTTCAGGAGTTTTTCTAATTCCCCTTTGACTAGTAAGGCCACTTTAGGATGCATTTTTCTAAGTTTCTGTTTAACAGGTTTAGCATCCGGATGGACTACTAGGTGATGCATAACTACGGAAGGGTCTAATCCTCGGCATATCCTCATATGTCCAAGCAAAAACGTCTTCATATTGTTTAAGAAATGCAATGTATTTATCTTGTTTTTCTTGACTCAATTCTGATCCAATGTTGATTATGTGAGGGTTATCGTTGGTTCCAATGTTAATTTTTATGACGTTCTCTACTTCCATGTGTAGATCTCTCTCAAAATTAGGTGGGGCGGGTGAAACGCCCAATTCTTGTAATTCTTCCAAGGTTAGCTTGGATAATTCCTCTTGAGGAGTCGTGGCCTCAAGTCGGGCTATACTAGGTATAGAGCCATCGAAATAAAATCCGTTATGTAATAATTCCTCAATGGAGACATCATGGAAGATATCTCCCTCCAACTCATCGTCGGATTCAGCGATCATCTGAGGGTAAGCTATGGATAGCATATTACATGTAAATGGCTTATTCATTAAATGCAAGGCATCATGTTTATCCAAATAATCTTGGTAAGATATGAGATGGTCATCATCCTCAAATGGGAAGGGCTGACCCTTACTAGGAAATAGGCCCACACCACATCGGGCGGGCCATGGTTCTACCTCAAAAGGTTCTTTCATACCATTTTGGAAAGGTCCCAAACCTTTCCCTTTATATCCCAATTTAAGCATTATAGGCTTAGCTTTAATATACTCATTAGTAAAATAACATCGAGCATATCCATCATAATGTGTCTGGATGTTTCTAGGTATTCTTCCCCAGTCATATCCCTTATAAATAAAAGCGCAACTCCCAACTTGGTAAATACTTCCCATAGGCTGTGGGAGGCCCAAGGTACGAGGAGAGGGTGGCAAATTATTTAAGATAAGGGAATCTTGCATAGCAGCGTTTGTTTTTTCTGATGTAAGAATTTTAGATAAATCGGGTAAGAGCTCATCAGTAAGAGCATAAGAGGTAGAAGGAACATTTCCTACATCTTCGGATGCGGAAAGTATGCCTTTAGTGGATGTAGATGGTGTAGAAATGTCGATGGATGATTCTATAGGTATGGAAGTTATAGGAGTAAAACAAGAAGCATTGGTTGTGGGTTTAGGATCTTTTTGAGGTCCTAATGTGGTTTGTCCAGAGGATGGTTGAACTATATGTAGAGGTGGAGTTGATGGAGAAAAAGTAGATGATGTTATGGGTGTGTGTTTCACACGTTTAGATGGATGATTAGAATTAGGATGTGTGGATGACAGAGCAGGGAAAAATTGAACTCCAATAGGTTCTGCCAAAGCACACATATCAAAGGGTCTAGGATCACCATGAATGGTAACCAACTGATTTTTAAATTCGAATTTAACACACTGATGTAAAGTTGAGGGAATAGCTCGCATCGCGTTGATCCAAGGGTGACCCAAGAGTATATTGTACGATGCAGGGCAATGTACAATAAACACGGTCGTGTCTAAGGTTCTTGGACCAACTTGCAATGGGATAGTAATAACTCCACACGTTTCTTGTGTTTCGTCATTGAAGGCTTTTATGATCATATCAGTTCTTTTCATCTCGTCACTTCTAAACCCAAATCTTTGGTAGAAGTCAAAAGTGCAAATGTTTAAAGAGGAACCATTATCAATCAAGACTCGTTTAACTGCTACATCTCCAATTAGGGCAGTAATATATAAGGGGTTATCCTTATGTAAACTATGTTGTGGTATATCTCTATCCCGAAAGTCAATACAATCGACTTCTCGAGTTATGATAGTATTGGCCATGGCTTCAGGTTGAATATTTTGTGGTACCATCATTTGGCTTAATGTGAGCATTAATTCATCCCTATGTGTAGGAGAAGATCTTAAAAGGTCCAAAAGGGAAATTCTAGCTGTAGTATTTGATAATTGTTCATTAATATTATAAGGAGGTTTAGGTTGAACATTAGGTGCCTGATTCCCTTTATTAGGAACTTTCAAAACAAATGGAGCTAATCCATCATTCTGAGTTTGATCTTGTTGAGAATTTTGAGCCTGTTGTCTAGTAACAGCTCCGATGGTACCGACAATATTATTTTGCGGATGATGAATGGGTCTTGGTCTAGCATTTATGGCTTGTTCATTAGAAAGTAATTGGTGAGACGATGGTCGAGTAGTGACTCTTCTTGGAAATGGTTCTTCTGGAACCATAGAACTTGTGATAGGTTGAATAGGATCTGATTCATCTTCAGAGCTATTCGATTGATTTGAAGTGATTTCCATGTCACTTTCAGTCTCATATTCTGTATCACTAAGATCAAGTGTCTGAATGTTATATAGAGGTCTGGTCGTAACCATGGATAAAGTTGTGTCAAATATTTCCAAATCATGAGTAGGTAAATGCCCACTAATAGTCCCTACATATCGGGTAGGAGGGGGAACATTATGATGTTCAATTTGATTAGCCACTTCTTTACCATGCTTTGGTAAAGGATGTTGAAATATGTCCAATGATTGATTGGCATTCTGATTCTGATTTTGGGGGATGTTCTTTTGAGCATTATTGGGAGGATTTTGTTTAGGTTGAAAGGCTTGCACCTCCATCTCATTGTTATCAATTAAGTCTTGTATTTTATGTTTTAATATTTTACAAGAGTTGGTAGCGTGTCCAGGTCCTCTATGGAAATCACAGTGTAAATCAGCTCTGTATCCGGGTATAGTTGGATCGGGTTCCCGGATATTTGGTAATTGGATCAAACCTCGTGCTAATAATTGCGGGAGAATGGTTGATAGAGGTTGATTTAACCTAGTAAATTCTCGAGGTGGTTTATCAGGAGGTTTCAATATGAACTTCTCCGTTGTTTTCATAGTATTAACATTGGCGACGTTTCTGCTATCAGTGACTCCATCACCCACAACTTGTTTATTTTTATATTGATTTCTGGATGTTTTCTCATCATCTTTCTTTTTAAGCTGACCTCTCCTAATGAGAGCATCTTCCACTCTTCGAGCTAAGTCTATAGCTTGATCGAAGGTGGTCAAGGTAGCAGTTGATAACTCATAGGATAGTTGTTCTTGTAAATTATTGATAAAGATATCCAACATTTCCCGATAAGGTAACACAAAGTGTAATTTTCCTATCAACTATCTCCACCGAGCTAGGAAATCAGCAAAACATTCATCTTTGTCTTGTTTTAAGTTGTACAAATCTTTAATGGTCACATGCCTTTCGATGTAGGCACTAAATTGATGAACAAAAGACTCGGCTGTTTCTTCGAAATTCCTCAAAGAATGAGTGGGTAGTTGATAATACCACTCTAATGCCATTCCTCCTAAACTTTTCGGGAACATCTTTAGTAATAACAAGTCATCATGTGATATATCATGACATGCTATCCTAAACATACGAAGATGCTCTATGGGATCTTCGGTTCCTTTGTATATAGGTAGGACAGGCATAGGAAAGTGTTTAGGATATGGTTGTGCTACAACTATAGGATCTAGAGGCTGACTACACATCTCTCGATAATTGTACGAGGGACGGTAGGGATCTATCTCGGTCCATGCGGGAGACTAACTGTTTCACCATGGCTTCCAGATTACTAGTTTGTCCACCATATTGGTTTGGTGGTATTTGAGCGTATGATGGCGTGACGTAAGGATTAGATGCTATATTGCTATTATGCAAATGGTTGGTAGGAAGAGTATTATGAAGAAGATTTGTAGTAGCATTATGTTGTATCCCAGATTGTTGGAAATTGGTGTTTGGTTTTATTTTGGGCTTTTGTTGATTTGAGGTATGTTGATCAATAACTTGGCGAAATAGAGCAGTGAATGAAGGTTTCTTTTGTGTGGGAATAACTCTAGGCTTGGTAACAGGCACTCTAGGTGGTTGGGTAACCTGTTGTTGTTGCATGTTCTGGATTATAGCGGCCATATCCAAATTGGATGGTCCAGCTTGATCACTTTCTTGATCAACGAAGGACAAGGGATTAGTGCGTGTGTGATATATTTCTTCTAGGGTTGCTTGGGTGTCACTAATTTGATCCTTGTCCATATGGACTGCTCTATTAAGGGCGCCAATATTAGTATTGAGGAACTTCCAAAAATGTTCCATGTTCTCAAAAGTAACAACTCCTTCCGGAGACATTTTAGGGGATGAGGATCCTTCCTCTCTAACAGTTTCTCTTTGTTCATTTGCTTCAACAAACTCTTCTTCTTGTTGGTCTAGTGTTCCTTCTTCCTGAATTGGGTCTTCAGGAAGGACATCTGGTTTATTTACTAGTTTTCCTAACCAATCTTCTTCTACTTCAGTCTGTTTTCCATTCCTAAGTCTAGTCATTATGCTTAAACTTAGATTTTAGCAAATATATATATATATATATATATATATATATTTGCAACAAGTTTGGGAGGTATATATTTTAATTATATACCTACTATAATACTTAAAAGAAAATGTTTTGACTTTTGTTATATTTTTGTTTTGTTTTTGTTTTTTTATGTTTTTATGATAATATTATAAAGACAACAAACAATATACTAAATGCAAGAAATAATAATAAAATAATGACTTAGTTTTCTATAAATAGTTTATGGATATCATTAATAGGATCAAGTTCATCAGGAGTCATGAAATGCTCCTCTTCAAATTGGAAATTGTGTTTCAAGAATTTGACAAAGTGTGCTATGGTGATATTATCTGCTTCATACTCGAATTTGTAAAAATAGATTTCATGGCAATACTCTCGATATAACACAGCTCTAGGGACTCTATTCCATATTTTTCTATCCGTAAGAACTGACCTCTTGATCCTCTATACGAGATAGAAATTTATGTACTACAACTGCATTCTCAAGGTATTCCTCAAAGGTGTACAACTCGGAAGACACAAGTGCTCTTTTATCTGCTAACCACCTATGGCAAGCTCTCTGAAGTTCATGGTACAAAGTCACCTGATCAGGATCCAGGATTCTATCTAGGACAAACCTCTTAATTTGCCTAAGTTCGGTTGATCTAGATCCAATGATACCCAATCTCCTATCAAGTTCGTCCCACAAAGGTTGAACCCTATTTGTTTGAGGTACTCTAAGTACAGAAGTAATCTCTATAGTTGTTAATTGATTTTCAACATTAATGGTGACAACTCGTCTTTTATTATAATCTACCATCTAAATATGATATGCAATCTTTAATTGTTTATCTGATGATTCTAAATGCATTTATTTACTTTTATTATTTTTTTTGGATTGTTTTCAAAAGGTTTTAAGTTTTCACGTCGGGTTCACCAAAATGTATCGCTCCAAATTTTTTGCATCCTTACCTTCAGGCTATAGGATCCACGCCCGAAGGGGGATGCGAGAAGGATGGGACAATACCTCGGACTGAGAGGCCCTTTGAAGGTCGCGCCTCTCGGGAGGGGATATAAGGGTGAATTTTCGACGGATGGTGGGTTCACCAGGAAAATTTTGAGTGGCAGTTTCCACGCCTAGGTTGAGAGTAGGTTTGATGTATTCATTTTGTGCTTTAATCATCCAATTCCTAGGTTTGGCCAAGATGAATCTAAGCTATTCTATATGCCAATGCTGATTTATATGAATACAGAAAACATGAATAAGTGCTAAACACAGAAAGTATGCTAAATAAGACAGAATATACCTGATTTCGGATGTCTGATGAAGATTCTGAGGTTTGTAGAAGTCCAAATCATCTCAAATCATACGTAATCATCTGAAATTGCACAGAATCATCTCAGATCTCAGTCGGTCATCTGAGATCAGACGAGATCATCGTCGATCTGACGAATTCGTCAGAAACCTACAATCACAGAAACAGATACCAAAAACCAAAAATGCAACTGCAAAAGCAAGGGGAAATGATAGAAATAATAGTAAATTTGCCTAAATGATAGATCCAGATAGCAATTAAAAGGAAATGCATCAATTTAATAATTTATTTTAACTTTATCATGCATCTATGCTAAATGAGGTGAACTCCAGGATGCAGAAATAAAATAAACCAAGTTAATGCATAAGAAAATGAAGAGAAAAGATAAGAAAATGCAAACTTCGGGCTCTGATTGCCCCCAATCTGGACTATAGTCAAGATCGCCTCAAATCGTACGAGATCATCGCCGATCCACGACAGGATCGTCCGAAATCGTCTGGAATCGCCTCGCGACGATCCGAGCTTGCTCCGACTGAAAAATAGTAAAATTCCTGCAAGAAAACTTGAAATACGCAATGCAAACGAAAGTACGAAGGTGTTCTAATGCACAAAAACTAAAGTTGCAGGGAAATCAGTCAACCAGGGGGTTCAGGGGGATAAACTGAGAAAATCCCAGTTTATATAGGATTAGGGAGAGGTTAGGAGGTTGGAGATCATCCCAATTTGGGAGATCTCCAATGGGGGAGACTCTAACTACGCAGACACGCTTTCTGCCCAAGTTAGAGAAGCTGTTGAAATAGAAGCTAATTATGAAAATTTGGTTTTGGGACGAAATCGTCTGGACGTTCTGTTCCAGACGAATTCGTCAGATCTGGGATGATTTCGTCTGATCGGCGATGATATCGTCCAACGGTCAAAACAAATCCTAAAAATGGCACGAAAAACAAGGGGAGCGGGTAACGGGCGGTTTTGGGTTAAAATTCAAATTTTTATCTTTTTACTAAGGTTTAACTGTGCCAATTTTAGGGTGCTACACATAGTGCAAAATTCGAGCTAACTTTTCCCTGGATCCCAAACATGATTAGCACACTTCAAAAGAAATGTAACATGATATGCATACCAAATTTTACAGGAATCCAACAAAAATAAAATTAGGCCAAACCATACAACCATTTTCCTCTTGCCTCTCTCACCCCACCAATTTGATTTAATTCCATTAACCATCCCATGGGTGAGCTTTAAATCATTAAATTGATTAGACAATAAGTGATTTTCAATTCTATCTTGTCTATTCCTTACAATGCAAATTCCACAATTCAATTCATGACTTAGAAATAAGCTTTCCTTTTTAGATATGAGATCTTGCAAATAGGAGCCTATTTCTACAAATTTCAAAGCCAATTCATTTTTCATGTTTGTAGGCCAATAAAATTCATGCAACCACTTGCAAGCATCTAGGATATTTATTAAATGAGGATCATCATAAGTTTGTATCCTAGATTCAATAACTAATTGATTATGAACTTGATTTAACACTTCAAGCACATCAATTTATTTTTCATTCAACAAAGCATTCTTATTAGTGGTGTGAGGAGAAATTGACTCAAATTCTTCATCAACCACACATGGCATTTCATCATTGTTAGTATTTGAATCCAACAACCCATTAGACAAACCTTTACCTAGATTTCGAATGGTGGAACCCAAAAGGTGAGATTTTACCTTTACCATTTACCATTACTTGATGATTTATAGTGATTTATTTTTTTTCTTCATGGTCTTCATCATCATCTTGTTGTAGCACTTCTTTGTCCATGACCTATTTATCAAAGACACCAAAATTAGGCACCTAGTTAAAAACATGTCCATCCTTTTCAAATCATGAATCTTGTCTATGTAGGGATGTGCCAAGTATCACATCTCCATGATAAATCACTTGGGTTGTTTCAAATAATGTTATATTTTCAATTGGATCATCAGTGATATCAAACCCAAACCACCTAGTTTCTAGAATTTCCTCCTTTTGAGATGGCATAGACATTGTAGAGCCAATAGGTGAATCAAAATTTTTAATTTCTTGTCCCTCAAATGGGACCAAAGCAAATGATTCTCCTTTTTATCCATGGTAGTAGAATCATTCTCACTTTTCAATACTTGATGAGATTCCAAGCCTTCTTCCAAAACTTTTTCAAATTGTACAAGACTTGTAATATCCTCATGTGAGGAAGCAATTGTATTATCCTGAATATCAATTGACACAAAAAATTCATTAGAAGGTTTGGAGTAAGCATATTCTTCCCATTTCTTCCAAGAATCATAGTAATCATCTTCCAAAATCAAGTTGTGATGGTCAACTACTTGTTCGTCATCTTTTGATTCATCAACATATTTCTCATCAAATTCATATTCACCTTCCTTAGATAGTTCAATTAATTCCAAGAGTGGGTTATTTTTTGTATTTAAATTTGTAAGGCTATCATAATCCACATTGGTAACCCATGATTCAATTTCATCACAATTTGGAAGGTGTGGGTTTTCTTGGCCATCAGTTTCAACAATATCATCCAAAGTATCTTTCGAGAACAAGTGGTGAAATTTTGTTGTCTTCGAATTCATTTATTGATTCTCTTTCAAAATCACTTTCAACCACTTTTTATGGCTTAGGGGTTTCTATAATGGGATCAATTTTTACATTCTTCTTTCTATGATCATCCAAATCCTCATTTGTGAATAATGATTCTAAATCCTTTCTTTCCCAAACAAAATGGTGATCATTTGATTCCAACTCCTTGTTACCCATTCATAGTATTTATTCTCCAAAATATTCAAGCTCTTCAAGATATTTTGAATGGGCATTTACTTCAATATAGGTCACATATAGACCTTCTATGTCATCTGAAGGAGCATAACATGAAATATCATTAAGATTAGTATCATGAATTTTATTCCTAGGATGATTTGGAAGCATACTTTGATGTGCTTGTTTTTGTAATGGAACCATATCTCTACTTAACTTCTTAACCAAATATTTTATTTTTGATACAAGATCCTTGGGTTGGGTGGTAGAAGTAGTAGGATTAGTTGGATTGACATCAATAGGCAAAGCCTGAACACTTGTTGCAATGGCTCCATGAGTGACCAAATGGTTCTCTAATTGTAATGAAGTGGTTGTATGGATAGATGTATTCATATAAGTGCATGTGGGAGGATAAGTGGGTATGGTAGGATAAAATTTATTATAGGGCAATGCGTTCAACATCTGATTCTGTTGTGCCCATGCTTGGTTTATTATTGAGGTTTGATCATAAGCCTCTAGTTGTCCTACCATAGGTAATTGTTCCATCCCAAAACCTTGTGGCCTTAATTGTTGATCTACAATCATAGCTTTCGTGTAGGTTGAGGCAAGGGTAGTGACCAAAGGATTTGTCCTAGTGAACATGGCAAGCAAGGGATCCAATACCCCAAAGTATATTTGAAGAGTAGCGCTCTCCATAATAGTAAAGGGAGCAATCAATATTGCATAGAGATTTTGAAATCTCATGTTGAATGTTCTCAATGGCTCATTAGGTTCCCTCCTACAAGAAGAAAATTGATAATAAATCATGGCAAGATCTATGGGTAACCTAAACTGATTGATAAAAGCAATTTTTAATTGGGCCCAGGATGTAATAGAGCTAGCGGGTAGATTGATGTACCAATCATATGCCGTATCATCTAGGCTCTAAGGAAACAATCTACAAGCCACATCCTCATGTTTGACATTTTGTCTAACTAGGATATCCACATAGGATTGAATGTGCTCCTTGGCTAATATCGTGCCATTATGTTCAAAATTGGGTAAAAGTTCCTTTATGTTCTTGGGTAAGTCATGAGCATCTCCACTAATGTTCAAAGGATTACCATGCACCCCATACCACTTTCTAGCATTTGTAGCCATTTTATTAAGTTGTGATGTGATTAAAAATGACAACAACAAATGATTGTTAGCAACACCTCACAATAAGAACTATTCCCAAAATATGGTTAGCATCAACCAAGCTACATGCATCAATTAAACCATGGCATCAAAGAATATTTTCCAATTTGCAACAAGGTTAGCATTAAAGCATCATCAATTAGAGAACATTGGAATCAATGAAAGTGATCATATGTAAACAAAAGATTGTTAGTCCAAACCAATGTCTTTAAATAAATATTTCAAGTAACATGAACAATTTAGCATCAATAAAATAAATCAATTCAAACCCTCCTAGCTCCTAAAGTGTTGAGTACTAAAGGAGGCCAAAGATGCTAATCGAAAGAACTTGAAACATTTAGCAATTTAGAGCTCTCAAGATTACACCAAAATCATATTATTAATTGCATGAACAATTCAAAAGCATTTGAAACAAAAATGAACAATTTAGTATAAATGAAATAACACCAATTCAGACCCTCCTTCTAGCGCTAAAATGTTGAGTGGTAAATTTTCCCAATTGCAAAATCACACTCTCCCTTAATATTTTGATCACAAAACCCTCTCTTGCAAAGAGGTTAAAAACCAAAACAACTTCTCCAAGGTTCCACTATGTAAGCATTGCACATGTGTATTAGTAATATCAATGAAGATATATCAAATAAGTGCTAGGAACACCTTAGTGATTGCAAGTAACTATTAACAAGGGGCATGTGTTGGTTTATTTTACCATGCTATATTAATGATTGTTCATAAAACTTAAAGAAAAGCAAATGTGAATTGGCCCTCATATAACCACGATGTGAAGCCTTAATTCCTTTTATCTTGAAGGATTTTAGATAGCTTTTATCTTCTTTAGATTAAGTAGATTTTAAACAAGTTTTGAAAGTTGTAGGTGTACGAATGACTGTACAACCATATGAAAACCAAAGGCAAGATAGTGAAACAAAATTAGGATAGAGGACCCTATGCACAAAAGAAAAAATAAATTGCAGCCATAGGTGAATGAAGGGAATGTTGTACGAAGTGTGAGAAAAGATGACTATTTTTTTAGAAACCCCCATAGTGTGTTGGCATAAAAGGGCAATTGTTGTCCAAAAAGCTTCAAGCAAAGTTGTAGTCTAGGGTTTTAAATTTTGCACAAGAAAGGGGCAGAGGAAGACTGCCATATGGAAAATAGAGCCAAGGAGAAAGACGACTCAATAAAGAAGTTATCATATAGTGCATTGAAGAAAGGATTGCAAGAAATATGCCTATAAGAGAAGGAATAATATTTCGTAAAAACTTAGAAAGATTGGTGTGGAATTTTTTTACAATGAAAGAAGATTGTTGTATGACAAAATATTTTCATATGATGGGAAATGACTATTGTACGATGGAAGAAGATCATTGTATGACTGAAGAAGACCATCTACGATCATAAGAAATACCATTCAAGTGTATGTAATAGGTCATACAAATGACGATAAAGTTGTCATACATATATAATTAGTGTATGATAAAAATAAAAAGGAAGCATGAGGAGGACAATAAAATTCCATGAGTGGGTAGTAAGGATAGAAGAGTAGAGGAGTATATGCTTGCCCAACTCATTGCATAGAAGAGAATATTGTGGGAAAGAAGAGGATACAACTCGGTAAAAAACAAGGACTGACATAATATAGAAGAGGAAGAAGACATTAAAAAATGGAGGAGGAAATCCAATCTCAAATATGACACAAAGATTCATTTGAGAAAGAGGAGAATAAGATACCTCTCAATGAGATAGTGTGGACTACAATCATTAGTTGAAAGTCACATTGACACAAGTAGGAGTAAGCTACATTATGTAGATTCTAGTATTTGATAAGGATTTATTCATATATTATTTGTTATAGATGCTCAAAACCTATGATCGAGATGAGAATGTGAGCATAGTGAAGATTGGAAATCGAGACATAAGGGTTATGTTTTCAACAAATAATTTTTAGAAGACAATTGGATTATCAAAACATGGAATATCAATGAGGAAGGAATACCTAGATGCAAAGGAATAGAATAAGATAATCCATGATATTATAACTATTACTCTTGCAAAAGTTAGTAAGACTTTCAATCATAGAATTTTTGGAATTAAGTAAATTTAGTTGAAGAATGACGAACTACGATGTGCCATGATCATTGTGATGTCCAAGTTATATGGGCAAACAAGGTTGTCTAAAAAGCTTGTATGGCTAGCTCAATATGTGAAGGGCATTATGGAAGGAGTACAATACAATTGGGAATTGTACTTATAATATCATATAAAATTTATTTTGAGGTGGTAGATTACAAATTTTTTGATGGCATTCCATGCCATTGGAATAATGCAGAATGAGGTCTATTTTGCCAAAATGAAATTTCTAAGATTATTTGCTCTAAGAAAATTATCAGATGATGAACATATGGTACTAATATGGGTCAATGTAGTGCTAGTAATAAATTCCACTCTAGTTAAGGTATGGACTAGGAAGATATTGCAAAGAACAAACATCATCAAAGAGGATAGTGAGGAGTTGGAGGAGGATTTGACACCACAACGAAAAAAGAGGCAGAGAAGTCTAAAGGCTGAATTGCAGCAAGAAACCAAGGAAGTGACTTAGGAAGAGCAAATGGAGAAGTTTCTTTAGGAATAAAAATGAGAAGAAGGGAAAAAAATCAGCCCTATGAGAACAAGGAGGCAAGGAGAACATAAAATAATGTTATTGTAAGAACAACCCTTAGTAAAAACTGTGCAACAATAGGAAGAAATAATTACATAGTCAATGCAAGGAACTAAAGTGGTAGTAGAAGAGTTGAATGTAACAAACAATGTAGATATAGAACTACCAAAAATTTCTGACTTGGCACAATAAGTAGATTTTAGTGCGTCACCACTTATGTCAAATGTGAGGCAATTCAAGTTGTCAATGTAAGCACAAGGTCTGTTAAAATATATAGAGGTGCAAAAATGAGTTGAAGATACAATAAGGGGTAAGGAGGTCCAAATTACACATGAACCTCAAGAAGAAATATGGATTTTTTAGGAACTAAGTCACATAGTGTATAAAATTAGGTAGAATTGCAAGAACAAACTACAATACAACCTAATCATTTAGAAGAAAATATGAAGGATCTAAGCATGGAATAGAAAGAGGAGGAGACAATACAAGAACCATGCAAGCATTTCATTATTGAAGTGTCTAGTTTTAGGTGGTCTAATGAATAAGGAATTCAAATTTATTATTAGGTTGATGAATTCTTTGGAAATATGATGCAGATTTTTGAATCAACATAACTACAATTTAAGATGGGTTGTGTAAGACAACTAAGGCAACGATAGTCCATGGTTTATAATGATTTGAAGAAAGTATTATAGTGGGATCAATATGATGAAAGGATGAATAAGCTCACTAAAATTTATGGAAAACAACCATGGGAAATACAGGTTTAAGGAGTGACAAGTATGATTGGAGTGAAGGAGCTACCAACAGACATGCAAACTAATTACATGGTACCATGAAAAGTGTACATAGATGTAGGTACCCTGGAATCTTATCCAATAGATATAATTAAAGTGGAATACAGGAATATTCCACTCAAAGTGGGACCATTGTATAAACATATTAATTTTTTGATCCATTGGATTGATGGGTTAACAATTGGGTTGGTGAAGATACACCAATTCAAAGAGGAAGAGGTTAATTGATTCAAAGAAGAGTTGCAAATAATAAGAATGGAAGTAGACACAATGAAAAAATAATTTGAAATAGAAATTGCTAGCCTTAAATATATTTTTGAGGAACAATTGAAAGCTAAGGATGATGAACTTACTATGGCAAAGTAAGACATGGAAAAATACAATGAGAATATTGTACACTTGAAGAAGTAATTGGTAGTAAGATCACATGTACATGAAGCTCAAGAAAAGGAATTAGAACGTAAAGATCAACTCATTGCAAAAAGAGATGAATAGTTGGCTATTGTAGCCAGGACTAAGGATGAGCTAAAATAAAAGATACAAAAAGGTACCTAGTGAATGAGAAAAAGAGTTGGTAAAATTGGTAGAGATGGAGAAGAAATCAAACCACTATGGGCTATAGTTTTTTCATTTCAGTAAATATGTGGAGAGACTGAAGGATAAATGGGTAACCATATGACTCCAAATAATAGAGATGGGTGGAGCGCCTATTGTTGGTTCTTAGTAGAAACAATTAAGTACAAACTAACAACACCAAGCATAGACTAGTTTAAAGGGGAGGATAAATGTAGGCTACAAAACTACTTTCCAAAATAAGGAAAAGTGAAAAAATGTACAAAGCTTTGTTTTAGAATTTTTGTAATGAAATCCACATGAAATTAATGTAAATGGCATGGAATGAAATGCAACAAAATGAGAGTGAAATTAGATTGAAATGAAATTTGATAAAATTGCACATAGGACTTTAGAAATAGGTTAATAATTTTATAAAGTTGCATGAAGTTGTAGTTCTTGGCTGTTGTAGTTCATGTGCTATCTTGGGAACCACTTGCGATGGCCTGGGTAGGTATTAAAAGACCCTATTTATTTCATTTTACAACATAACATGTATACGAATACCTACAATAAGCATCCGAAGCATAAGGAAGAGTACCATGCTATTGTTGTTGTGAAGGATTTTTGATGCTATTGTGTAGGCTAGATATACAACCCTTCCATTGTAATTGCAATTGTTATTGCTATTTACAATAGTAATTGATTATCAAATACAAATCCACCATTTGCAGATTGATTGCAAATTGTTATCATTGTTATGAATGGGATTGTTAGGACAATGTATGCTTCATTTCCTTATATTTGTAGATTGCATAGTTGTTATTCTAGTTGTAGGTTTTGTTAGCCTTTTGTATTGCAACAACATTTTAGGTATTTGTAGGGTGTAGTAAGAAATAAGAATGCACAAGGGTTAAAATGTTTAAGTTGGTTGCAGGCCATACACCAAGCATGGTGTACGATGACCAGATCGTACAAGGGTAAATCCTTAAGTGTGTTGCAGTCTTAAGATTAAATGTTTGACAAAATTGTGTAGACAAAAAAAGTACACACCATGTAAAGCATGTAAATAAAAAGCAGTAAGTTTGTATTAACTTGTGCCTTTGTACTTTCAATTACAATATTAACCTACACATGGGTGTACAAATATGAAGGGAGTAATTTCCTTTTTACAAGTGAAATGGTGCATTGGTTTTGTAGTGGTCGTCGCTTTGTCAGATGTGATGGTATCATGTATAGAATTTTTGTATCAAGGTGTGCATGTTTCTGCCATATCTATGATAGATTGCTATTTGGATGTCGATAATTAGGGGTCGAACAACTATGGTTTATGATCATCTAAGGTCAAATGGTCATGTGATGTGGTCTGTTGCTGCTGTGAGAATCCTAGTCTGTGGGATCGGGCAGCTTCAGGTCACTATTTGAAATTGAGTCTTGCTTCCTAGGATCTAGTCTGTACCTGAATTCCTGCACACAAGGCAAATGCAATTGATTAATAGTATATGTTGAGCCTCCCATAGTGAGGCCCAGATCAAGAAATTTTAAAAACCAATGCAAAGAATAAAAATTTGAAGCATGCAAAGGAGATAAAACAAATTACCTTTTTACCTTATGTTGGTTGTTGTTACTGTTGTTGATGTGTCGTGTTGCTACCATTGCTATCACAATTGCATTGGGCTACTTTGGAAAACTTATATGCAGGTTGGAAGCCGACTGTCCGAGGGTTTGACGATCACATATTGAGACCATATAAATTTGAATGGTCGTGAACTGTGGCATCCAGGGACTGTTGAAAAGTGGATTTGGGACTGTGAAGATGTGTCGTCGAGGTCCGTTATGGAATCAACATATTGAGACCATATAAATTTGAACGGTCATGAACTGTGGCATCCAGGGACTGTTGAAAAGTGGATTTGGGACTATGAAGATGTGTGGTTGGGGTCCGTTATGGAATGGGGATGGTGACACATGAAAACTCAGGAGGTTGATGTTGTGTATGCTCAGGGTTTTATCAGCACTTTGATGTATTTTCCATCCTCATGCTTCAAAAAGGAAGAAAGGTTTAATTTATAGATTTCCTAGAGAGAAGGGATAAGGAGGTGACTCAGCTAGTTAAATGATGTAATCGAGTCTTATCCTTACATTTATTTTATCACGAGGAGTGCATGCAGATAAAATTACATCGTAATTCCACCAATTATATGATGTGCATGCAAATTCATGATGTGTGCATTCTTTGTATTTTTTCACCCAATGTGCATGGACAATTAACTGGATGTGCATATCTCTTTTAACTGAATGTGCATTTGAAATCTTCCTTATGTGTATGGAGGTGCAACTGTTAGTGATTGGAGTCCATATTTGGAGAAGGATTTTTTTATTGCATGTGATCGAGATGAATGATGTGAGGTGGAATTGAAGTTAACTGCAGATGATGTGGCCATGGGAGATGCAAGGGTGAGTGGTCCTGTTGAGGTGGGGTGATTGGTTGTGTAACTTAGGTAATAATTAATCAATTGTTTAATGAATAAATAAATTAATTAATTAATTAATACAATAGGTAATTGCACCTATATTTAATATTAATTGGTTTTAATTAATATTAAATATACTAATTAATTGTGACTAATTAATTAGTATTTAATTATGCTTTATTTTGGTGTCTACAAATGCCATTTTTTATATCATGTTGTGTGAAACACAATGCGATGCAAAAATAACGTACATCTATCGTTGTGCAAATGAATGATGGCTTATGCTTGAGGTGCTGAAATTTGATTGCACTAGATCAAAAGTAATGTAATATGCCACAGTAATGGAGACGACGAATATCCTTGAAATTTATCATTGATAAATCATTGAGCGCATATGGATGCTAACAAATAACTAAATTATTGAGACCTATAGTCTCTACGGGAATGTGACCTGTAGTCACTATGCAAAAATATGACTTGGAGTCACTGTGCAAAAATTGGAATGATAATACACACATGATAGTCTTGAACAGGGTTCTTAGACAAACATCAAGTCCAACATGGGTGTTTGATTATTGAACTTGTTTGAAATACAAATTTTTTGGTTTTTTCTACCCCCTTAAGCGACGAGTCGACAGAGGATAGAATGGATGACAATGATAAGGCAATTGATCTTAGTGGGATTGAATTGATGAAAATTTGGTGGTTGTATGTCTTTTTTTTGTTGCAAAAAAACATGACCGTTCGGGATGATCGCAAAATCGGGACCGTCTAAGACGGTCTCAATGTGATATTCTCGGATGATCATGCACCAAAGGCTATAAATAGCAATATTCGGTGTGCGAGGGCTCATTTTTGCTATTGTTTATGAGGAACGTAGGGAGAGTGAGGTGTGCGAGTGAAAAACTGACATGAAGGCCTTTCTGAATTGCACATGGAGTAAAGTGGATGGCTACAATTGGTGGAGCAGCTAGTAGTGTAGGACCGATAAGTAACAAAATATTCCTTATCACATTTTCAAGTTGGATAAAATAAACCCAGTTTGCATTTATGCTTGCTTGCTTGTAGTTGTTGCATGTATGTTTGTGCTTAATGCTTGTTTTTTTTTGAAAATTTGATGTATGTGGCATGTTGATTGTGTGTGGTGGCCATTTGAGTACCAGACAATAATGTTGCAAGGTCATCCATTTGATAGATGATCAGTTTTTGTATTTTTTTATTGGCATGGTTATGCAATTTTTTTGTGATCATCTGTGGTAGAGTGATCATTTTTGTAGGTCGTCTGATCCTTGGATGATCGGTTTGTTGGTGAAAATGCCTTATATATTTTTTTATTTTTTTATGTATGAGAATGTTGTGTTTTTGTGACCATCCGTGGCTAGATGGTTATGTATCTTGACCATCCGACAGATGGACGGTGAGGGATAAAGGTAATTTGGTAGATGGACAATTGGACAACTGGTGTGAGTGTTAAAAATATTTGATTTTTTATGATGGATATCAATCTGCTATTAATTTATTTTGATGTTATTGTGTATGTAGTGGATATTGTTGAGACCAAGGCATTATTTTAAGGGTATGTTTTACAAGGCTCGGTGTTGGTTGTCAGAGATAGAATGGAAGTGGTTAGATGCGATTAGGCTAAAATATGTAGCTAGGTTGGAGAATGTGCATGCAAATCATGCATATATGATCGCATTGGTTGATAGATGGGACCTAAAAACATGCACATTCCATATACCTACAAGGGGGATTATGATTACACTTGAGGATATGTATCCTATCTTTCGTATACCAGTGGAGGGCAATAGGATTGAGACTGCACCAACACATTAGAGAGATGCCCTATTGCAGTGGGTATACAAGGATCACTAGCAGGTGGTTAATATAGATAATGGAGGTGTAGATGTGGATAACAATTTTTAGACTACAATGGTTGATAGCTAGGCACACTATCCTTATGGCATGGATTTCCAATGTCATTATTCTAGATTCATTAGGTGCATGGTTCCCATGGAACCTGATGGGGTTGGTACAAGACATGGTTGATGAGCCTAAGGTGATAGCATGGGCTCTAGTGTTGTTGGTGTAGACGTATTGAGAGTTGTATAAGATAGGACACCAAAATAGGTCATGTTTGGGCTATAGTCTTGTTGGTCACGAATCTGCCACAGGAAAGGATTTTACAAGTGCGCCCTAGACCCGGCCAACATTGAAAGGCTGGAAGCAAGAAATGGCTCCCAGACCAATCTCCAGAGTGGGCTGGTTCCCCTTACTATTCTAAATTTCTGTTTAAAGATAAGGGTTGCTGGAAAGAAATTAAAAGTTGCAGAAAGAAATCGAAATATGACCGTAGCCGAAGTTATAGGATCAGGAGAACAACAACATAAAACTTACAGTGCAACAAAAGCAAGTAATAGAAGTTATTAACTTGATTCTCGCACAACCATATGCAGATAATCCCTCCAATATTACATTCCAGGAATTATACCCTTACAAGCAAGATTCAAATCCAACATACAGAATTCGAATATAACAGCAACCAAGGAATATGAATTCTATTAGAAATGCAAAAGACACAGAAAGGAAAGTCACCCAAATAGCTATTCGATGAATCAGAAGCCAACTCTTTATTCCCGCAAATGACTTTCAGTTTCTAGCAGAAAAACTCCCAACATTTGCAAATGAGATTTACATTGGTTTTTATAGAGGGCCATCCTCTTTGCAGCATTTAATATTTGCCACCGACCTTCTTGAGATCTACAATTATGCCACCGAAAATAAGCACATGATCCCCTTAATCGCAGCCTTGAAGCACCACAAAATTGAATGCAATTAGACGTCAGCGGTCACCTTCATTAAATTTGGCTTTGAACATGTGCATGAAACCGTTGAAACAACCCACGAACAGCAGCCTCGAACAAATAAAACCTTCAATTTTGGTGGCCTGGACGCTTCTTCAACCTTGACCGCATGGGAAATCCGCAAAACATTAAATTCGGGCAAGCATTTAATCCTTGGAAATCGAAAAAAAACTTATCGGGCGTTCATACTGTGCTTTGGCGGGAAACTGTCGCAGGTCGCGAAAATACGACGTCTTTTTGTGCCGTACACCTTTGGCTGTTGGAAACCACGAAAATCCTTCCTGTCACGATATCGCTGCATCTTCGGCTTCAACGTCTCCATCGCTAGCTTGTTCCGCGAAAATGGAACATGTAGCGATATCGCTACATATTTCGGGCACTCTGTACGGTTTTGCTGATAAACCACGAAAATGCGACGTCTTTGCCCTTTGAAGGACCCTTTTCAAAAAATGTGCAGCGCATCGCTACACTTTTAGCACTTAGACTCTTTACAACCATCGAAATTACGAAAATGTGACAACCTTCACCTTGTGAGAATCCTTTCTAAAAAAGGTGCAGCGAATCGCTACCATCCTCACCTCTTAGACCTTTTGCAACAAACTACCGCGATTTCGGAACGTCAGCGAATCGCTGCAACTTTTTGCTTGAGACTCCCTCTTGCAACCACTGCCCGCGATTTTGAGACATGCAGCGCATCGCTGCAACTTTTTGACTTAAGCCTTTTGAAACCACAGCGGCCGCGATAACGGAACGTGCAGCGCATCGCTGCAACTTTTGAGTTTAAGTCGTCGGCTGAGTTTTTTGTCACGATTTCGTGACATTTTGTCGCTCGCCCTCCTTTGCTCGTTGCAAGTCATGAAAATAGAACACGTCGCGATATCACGACGGTTTTGCTTAGCTGCATGCGTTGACCGCGATTTCGTGACATGTCGCGAAATCGCGACAATTTTTGGACTTAGTCTTTTTGCTCCTTTTTTCATCAAAACCACATCCAAGCCAGTATAGAAGTTAAATATGCAACAACCTAAACATTAATACTTCAATCAATGAAAATCAATGTGGCAAAAATGCCAACATTCTTGGTGGCTCGCGGGGTATACAGCTCGCTGTATGCAAGGATCCAGGCCTGAATCCATTGGGCACAGAGTCATATTAGAACAGGAGGCCGGCTGCTGTGATACATTTCAGGGGACTGCTGCAATACTTCTGCTGAAAAGCTGAAAGAACCTGCATATAACCGATTAGGGAATGAAAGAAATGAAATGAGATAATGGAGTGAGCTCCTGCGATTGCGCAGGCGGTGAATGCAAATGGAATGATGATAATAATGAAATGATATAGAGACAAAGCGATGTGGTGGACACAGCAACAGAATGCTGCCATACTACCAACTGCAATGGATGTGGAATTAAAGTGAATAAATTTAGGGAATGGAAATGAAATATGAAGGCCGTGGAATGACAATGAACGAGACTGTAAATAAATGCGTAAAAAGATAGAACTTAGAGGAAAGGGATAAGAAAGAACGGGAACAATGAGAATGGGGAAAAGAAACAACAGCCGTGACTTACTTCTTTTTTTTTTTTTTTATTTGCAGAAGAAAAAAGAAGGAGAAAGATGAAGAAAGGAAAAAGGGGAAAAGAGGGAAGGGAAAAGAAGAATTTTCTGGAAAGCCACCAACTGCTGGGAAAGGAGAAAATCACAAAAACACAAAAGACACCTACAACTCGTAAGCAACAAGAACCAAGGCGATAAATAAAAGCAAAACATGTATATATATATATATATATTTTTTTTTTACTATATACAAACTTATACTGGAATCGTCAATTCATGAAGTATAGGCCTTCAGATGAAAGCCATTTACTGAAATTGGAAGTGGGTTGCCCTCCAAGTCTTCGAGGTAGAACGAATTTGCTGCACCTGTGCTGGTAATGCGGAAGGGACCCTCCCATAAAGCATCAAACTTCTTGTGATTCCCAGGTTTAGCTTTGTTTTCGTTCCATTTTAACACCAAATCTCCTGTTTTGAGTGGACGATCTGCAGAATGTTTACAAAACCACTTAGACATACCCTGTGTGTGTTTGAAAAACTCTTCATATGCCTCAGAATGTTGTTCTTCTAACTGCAACAATTGAGCTATCCGCATATCCAAGGAACTGATATCTGTTTCATCGTCCTGAAAAGCCTGCAACTGCTGCAATACTGGCAACTCAAGATGAACAGGCAACCTTGCTTCTTTCCCATAAACTAGGGCATAGGGTGAGGTCTTGATGGACTTCTTAACTGAAATTCTATCTCGCCCATAAAACTTGATTCAGTAAAAGGTGCCATGATCTCTTGTTTTCTCCCAAAGACCTCTTCAAAATCCGGAGCAAATTTTTATTTGTTGACTCTGCCAAGCCATTCCCCTGTGGATAATAATTGGAAGATGTTTTTAGGAAAATACCATACTTGTTAGCAAACTCAGCTAGTTCAGCTCCAATGAATGGGGTCCCATTATCTGTAATAATGGCATCAGGAATGCCAAAGCGAGTAGTCAAGCCTTCAATAAAAGATATCACCACAGTCTGATTTGCAACCTTTGTTGGGATAGCTTCGGACCACCTTGTGAAATAGTCTGTAGCTGTCAAAATATACCTATGTCCAGCTGAGGAATTAGGATCAATAATTCCAATGAAATCCAACCCCCACTGCTGAAAGGGTGCTTCAACCTGAATTGGATGCAAAGGCAGTGCTGCATTCCTTACTCTTCCTGTGTATCTCTGACATTTGTCACAGGCTTGCGCAATCTTGAAAGCGTCTGAAAACAGGGTCGGCCAATAATAACCAGCTCGGATTATCTTCAAAGCCATCGGTCTTCCAGCAAAGTGTCCCCCTGATAGACCAGAATGAAACTCTTCCAAGAGCCTAGCCTTTTCTGATTCTTTAACACATCTTAGAAGAACACCATCAATATTCTTAAAAAACAATCCTTCTGATAACAAAACATACCGAAGAGCTTGCAGACGAAATCTCCTCCTCTGTGAAGCATTCAACTGTGAAGGACATCTACCAGTTGTGAAGTAATCGATGAGGTCTTCTGTCCAATCCTTTTCCCGAATTAAGAAATTCATCAAATTGTCATCACTAGCAAGATTTTCTGTTTGATGTTCAACTATACCAGAGGCTGCCGTTTTTGCCAAATGCTGGCATAAAGCCTTACCACGCACTAGCTTAGTTGGATGAATTTCAACATCAAATTCTTGGATCTTGGTGACCCAACCAGCACGTTTATCACCCAACTCTCCTTGAAGAATGAAATTTCTTACATCAGGATGAATCACATAAACAATTGTTCTGCTCTGAGATATAAAATGCTTGAATTTCTTAAGGGATTTCATAACTGCATACACCTATTTTTCAATGAAGTTATACTTTGCCTCATGAGGTAGAATGACCTGGCTAAGGAAAGCAATGGGCCTTTCATTCCCATCGTCTCCTTTCTGTGTAAGAACCGCAACATAACTTTCTTCTTCTCCAACTGCATACAAAATGAAATCCTTTGAGTAGTCAGGATTAATCAGAATAGGGGCCTGTGCTATTCTTTCCTTGATTTCCTGGAATGCTTCTTTTCTTCGAGCTGTCCATTGGAAATTTGCATCCTTTTTCAACAACACATTCCATACGGAGGTTTTACAACCCGGGCAAAATCGAAATGAATTTCCTAATGAAATTGATCCGAAAAAAAACAATCGTAGTTCTTTTTTTTTTCAGGAAGTAACAACCTCTTTAATGCTTCAACTCGGCTGGATCTATTGCTAACCCATCCTCCCAAATTACATGCCCCGGGGGCCCCTCCCTTCCTCCCAACACCCACGACTTCTTTGGATTAATGGAAATCCCAAATTCCCTACACTTTTTTCAAATCTGTCTCGGAGGAAATGTGATCCTCCCCCTCTATGGTGAAATATTATCATGTCATCAAGATATATCACAATGATCTTTTTCAACAATTCCTTGAATGCAATGTCCATGGCTCTTTGAAAGGTAGCTCCAACGTTTGATAGTCCGAAAGGCATTCGCCGATAACAAAAGTGCCCCATTTTGTTGTAAATGTTGTCTTGTACCTATCCTCATCTTTCACCCAAATCCGGTTATATCCAGAGAATCCATCCAACGGAAAAACGTTGAGCTCCACCACAACATGCCGTATTTGATCTATACGTGGCAAAGGATAATGATCCTTTAATGATGCACGGTTCAAGTTTCGGAAGTCTACACACAATCGTATGTCTCCATTCTTCTTTCGAACCGGGACCAGATTGGCAACCCAAGTGGAATGCTTAACTGGATAAATGATTTTAGCTTGCAGCATTTTAACAAGCTCAGCCCTCATCAACGTCTCAATATTTGGATTTACAGGTCGCTATTTTTGCCGAAAAGGTCTGACTCCTTCCTCCAATTCAATTGTATGCTGCACAATCTGTTTATTATAGCCCTTCAAGTCTTCATAGCTCCAAGCTACAATATCAGAAAACTCCTCACATAGGTGCTTGATCTCTTGCAGTTCTTCTGGTGTAGAATCAGTTCCAACCTTAATAACTTTATTAAGCTCTAACTCTAACTCCATGTACTCCTTTTTATCAATCTCGAGCCGATGTTTTTTGGATCTATCGTGCTGATCAAATAAACTTTCCAGAGTTATAAGACCCTTCGGAATGTGATTATTCCATAATTGAATGAGACCTTCTGCTTCTTCGTGCTCCAAAGTTCTCCCTTCAACAGTAGCAGCTTCATGAATCAAGAAATTGACAATCTGCTCATCATCTTCGAAGACTTGCCAGAAAGTTTCTTTGTCGGGCACACTGGGCCTGTATACCATCCTTACTGTCTTGGGTTTCTTCATTACTTGTTCAACAGGGGAAAAATTGGCTCCAAGAGATGCTAAAAGGTCTGCATGTTTATTCATCTCTCGGGAAACAGCTTGAATGTTTAGAGCTGTAAAAAACTCAAAGAGGTCCCACACCTGATTGCGATATGCTTTAAGGTAATGCTGCTTAGCAATGCACCTATTTGTGATCTGGTTTACAACAAGCTCAGAATCACCAAAAATCTTGAGCTGTTCAATTCCTAACTTCCTTGCTTTCTTTAAACCCAAACATAATGCTTCATATTCAGCAGCATTGTTAGTACAACTCCATGTAAGACGGTATGAATATGTTCTTTGGATACCAGAAGGAGAAATCAAAACAATACCTGCTCCGGCACCGTTCTTGCATCTAGCTCCGTCAAAATATAGCTGCCATAGTTGGTCTATAACAACATTCTGATCAACTTGGTGTGAAAATTCTTGCTTTGTATCACTCTCAGGCTTTTGGATGGCATAACAGCCGATTTCAGTCTCCAACATAGCATTAAAATTAAGCATAGAAAACTGATCATCCAACTGAAGATTATCTAAAACTTCTCTCATCAAAACAGAATCCTCGGATTCTTCAGTAAGCATGTGGACAGACTGCATGTCTTTTTCTGCTTCTTCCAACTTCTCGATATGAAAAGGGGAAGGTTTTTCATTCTGAATCTGGAGAGGTCTACCCTTGAAAGGAATTTCTAAATGAGAATAATCTAGTGCCAGATAACCCCCCAACTTTGCGGTAAACTCCCTTGATAAACACATACTAAAGTAGGGTTCTAGATCTACCACAACAATTTCTTGGATAACAGTAATTTGGGGCATAGTATGAAGAACAATTGGAACATCCTTGATCACACCTACTATTTTTACAGGAGTACCATCCAATTGCAGAACTCCAGGACTACTCCGTGTATATTCCATTCCCATTGCTTCACAAACTCCCTTGGGCATGACAGTTGTAGCAGCTCCAGAGTCAATCATGCAGTTATGCACAATCCAACCTTCTATTTGCAATGATAAATAAAATGGAGGTGGTCTATTTTTCCCAGTAGCAGAGGTGGTTAAGGTTTGAGCATACACTGTCTGGGTAGGACCTTTTTCATTATCCTTTACAGATTTTAATGATTCCTGTAATAAATCTACTTGACCAGGCAACTGCAAAGCATCGTAGAGGCTTACCTTAGCCGGGGTCTTTTTTAGTTCTTCAACAATGTTGTATGCAACTGCGGCAGAGTCCTTCTTTTCAGCAGGTTGTTCAAATCTGGTTCGATACTGCTGTGTGGCTTCCACCCTTAGCCTCTTTGTCAGTGAGGGATACTTCAACTTTTCTCGAGCTTGCTCCTCTGCTTCTGATCTTGCTGGTGCAGCTGCAGCTTTTCCATGAACTCTGTGAGAAACAGGATCCTTTGGGAAAACAGGCGCATCAGACTTTGGAACTGGCACAGGAGCTTTCACTGGCTTCTTCACCTCGGTCGGCACTCTTAACGGTTCTAAGTCCGTGGGATCAACAGTCACAGGCTTCTTTCCAGTCCTTGTTAGAACTGAAACTTGATCTTCCACTGGAGACATCAAACTATGACCAGCTTCAGAAATCATATTAACTTGTCCACCTGAAGAACTAGCAGCCAATGTCTGCACATAATTCAGATGGACCATACAAGTATCCTCTCCATGAGGGTCATTACAGGTCGAGCACCAATACATTCTGTCTGCAAGGGCTGGATCTTCATTTACCAAAGCAGTTAAGCTTTTTTCAGGTGCTTTACTAGTCGAGGCAGCTTGGTCTCTAGTAATTGCAGGAGGTTGAAATCTCCTTGGCTGGAAATCTCTCTCAGCTTGCTTCCTCTCGATGAGTGTAATCTTGTTACCCATGGCCCTAATTGCCGAATTGGCAGACTTTACCTCTTGCAATAATGTTGTATAAGGATCAGGGTTCACAGGTGCAGGAGGTGCTGGCAATGGCAAAGGAGTTGGTGGTGCAGGCAAAGCTGGAAATGAAGTGGAAATGGGAGATGGCTGAGTGCTGGGTGCAGGAAGCGGCAGAGGAGCTAAAGTAGGCAACTGAGGAGCTGGGACAGGCGCAATTTGAGGTGCTTTAGAGCTCCATGATGGGGTGGGATACATAGATGGCATGGGCTATGAAAGTGAACCAGAATGTAAATACTGAGGCAAATCTGGTATAATAGGCATAGTTACCTTTGGAGGAAGTCTTCCTATAGCAATCAGATCAGCTTCTGCTTTTATGGCTTGTTCAAAAAATTCTGGAAATGTTGTCACATTAGACTGCCGAACTGCCCAGCCAATATCTGTGTTGAACGCTCTGAGGTAGTAAAGTGCGGCCAATTCATCAGCAGGCCGAAGACCATCAGGAATTTTGTGCCAGGTTCTGGTAAATCGGACGTTGAAATCAACTATCTCTTCCTGCGGGTGTCTCTGGATTACAGTAAACTGATTTAACAATGAAAAGGGGTCAGCCTGTTCATGGAAATTTTTAACTAGCAGATCTCCTAGCTGATCCCACGATGTTACAGTGCCTGGTGGCAACGTTCGGTACCAAAATAGCAATTTACCTCTCAAAGAGCAGACCAACAACTTCACCATTACATCTTCATCAGTAATATCATGGATGGCCGCTAGAGAAGCTACATCATTTATGTGTTCATATGCAGTCTTACCCGTACCATCATAAGTTGGCAAAGCCTTCAGAGCAGCCTGAGGGACTGGATTCTGAGCCTGCAAGTTCAATGCTCCAGAGCTGTTCCATGCCAAGAATTTCCTGGGTGGGGGTGGAGGATATTGTGCCATTGGAACTAGTGGATATGGTTGGGAAGATGAAACACTAGTAACAATACCAGAGATTTGTGTAGCAGATGATGGAAGGGATGGAGAAACTAACCTAGAATGCTCACCACTTCTTGAACCGTCAAGCTCAAAAAACTCGACAAGATCTCCAAATTTCTTGGACTGTGATCTCGTGATCATGAAGTACAGCTTTCACTGCATCCACGTTCAGAGATTCCTGAGTACAGCAGAGTCACCAAATGCTCTAATTTTTTAGTATGAAGGCGAACATTAAACCTTCAACACTATGGGGTCTTTTAGAACAGAAGAAATCTGTCCCACCGGGCGTGCCAAAAACTGTTGGTCACGAATCTGCCACAGGAAAGGATTTTACAAGTGCGCCCTAGACCCGGCCAACATTGAAAGGCTGGAAGCAAGAAATGGCTCCCAGACCAATCTCCAGAGTGGGCTGGTTCCCCTTACTATTCTAAATTTTTGTTTAAAGATAAGGGTTGCTGGAAAGAAATTAAAAGTTGCAGAAAGAAATCGAAATATGACCGTAGCCGAAGTTATAGGATCAGGAGAACAACAACATAAAACTTACAGTGCAACAACAACAAGTAATAGAAGTTATTAACTTGATTCTCGCACAACCATATGCAGATAATCCCTCCAATATTACATTCCAGGAATTATACCCTTACAAGCAAGATTCAAATCCAACATACAGAATTCGAATATAACAGCAACCAAGGAATATGAATTCTATTAGAAATGCAAAAGACACAGAAAGGAAAGTCACCCAAACAGCTATTCGATGAATCAGAAGCCAACTCTTTATTCCCGCAAATGACTTTCAGTTTCTAGCAGAAAAACTCCCAACATTTGCAAATGAGATTTACATTGGTTTTTATAGAGGGCCGTCCTCTTTGCAGCATTTAATATTTGCCACCGACCTTCTTGAGATCTACAATTATGCCACCAAAAATAAGCACATGATCCCCTTAATCGCAGCCTTGAAGCACCACAAAATTGAATGCAATTAGACGTCAGCGGTCACCTTCATTAAATTTGGCTTTGAACATGTGCATGAAACCGTTGAAACAACCCACGAACAACGAGCCTCGAACAAATAAAACCTTCAATTTTGGTGGCCTGGACGCTTCTTCAACCTTGACCGCATGGGAAATCCGCAAAACATTAAATTCGGGCAAGCATTTAATCCTTGGAAATCGAAAAAAAACTTATCGGGCGTTCATACTGTGCTTTGGCGGGAAACTATCGCAGGTCACGAAAATACGACGTCTTTTTGTGCCGTACACCTTTGGCTGTTGGAAACCACGAAAATCCTTCCTGTCGCGATATCGCTGCATCTTCGGCTTCAACGTCTCCATCGCTAGCTTGTTCCGCGAAAATGGAACATGTAGCGATATCGCTACATATTTCGGGCACTCTGTACGGTTTTGCTGATAAACCACGAAAATGCGACGTCTTTGCCCTTTGAAGGACCCTTTTCAAAAAACGTGCAGCGCATCGCTACACTTTTAGCACTTAGACTCTTTACAACCATCGGAATTACGAAAATGTGACAACCTTCACCTTGTGAGAATCCTTTCTAAAAAAGGTGCAGCGAATCGCTACCATCCTCACCTCTTAGACCTTTTGCAACAAACTACCGCGATTTCGGAACGTCAGCGAATCGCTGCAACCTTCACTTGCTTGAGACTCCCTCTTGCAACCACCGCCACGCGATTTTGAGACATGCAGCGCATCGCTGCAACTTTTTGACTTAAGCCTTTTGAAACCACAGCGGCCGCGATAACGGAACGTGCAGCGCATCGCTGCAACTTTTGAGTTTAAGTCGTCGGCTGAGTTTTTTGTCGCGATTTCGTGACATTTTGTCGCTCGCCCTCCTTTGCTCGTTGCAAGTCACGAAAATAGAACACGTCGCGATATCGCGACGGTTTTGCTTAGCTGCATGCGTTGACCGCGATTTCGCGACACGTCGCGAAATCGCGACAATTTCTGGACTTAGTCTTTTTGCTCCTTTTTTCATCAAAACCACATCCAAGCCAGTATAGAAGTTAAATATGCAACAACCTAAACATTAATACTTCAATCAATGAAAATCAATGTGGCAAAAATGCCAACAAGTCTACTACTATAGATTTGGGTGTGGGAGCACTTCATGATTGAGCACCCGATAGATTTGCCATGTCTATCCCATTAGGATATGGGAGATGAGGTTTACACCATGATATAATGTAAGGATCTGGATGAGTATAGGAGCTTCCCATTTTTTGGAGTGTGGTTGTAATATGATGGGAAGTTTACTCATCTAAAGATTGGATAGGTGGTGTGGAGGCTATGGGTATTCCAACTTGGCCATAGGATAACGTGCACTTAGTGAGAGTGCAATGATAAATATGGATGGTGGGGAACCATAGGACCAAGTATGAGCTCTTTTAGTACTCTCGTATACTACGGTAGTTTGTATTACCTCAGGGTGTTTTACCACATCTGGTGGTGCACAAGCATCAGTAGGAGGCAGCAACAGACCCTGAGTATGAGCCTATGGGGGTTGATGAGGATGCAGTGTTGGCTTTGGTTGATGTGGATGATGCAAGCACAACATCAAAGTATAACATGTGTGATGGGGTGAAGGATATGCATCCAGAGACAGGATGTAGTGCCACAAGCAGCACGAAGGTAGGAGATAATGACATAGGTAGTGTGGACGTAGGACCTTCAAATCCTACAGGACAGTGGGTATAATGGAGGTTAGATCTTGGGGTAGGATCATCCTAGGATGCTGGAAAGGTAGTTGTAGAGGGGAGCTCTGGTAGGGAGGAACATAATAGTAGTAATGACTCTACAATAGAGTATGTTGTGATGTCGAACTGAGTGTAGATGTTGGAGTGATAGAAGGTAGAGCTAGAGATTACTATTTCCAAGGAGTAGAGTCAAATGGATGGGGAGCGCTAGTGATGGAGAGGCTAGGAGGAGCAACATGATACACTATAGGCTCAGGTGTAAATTTTGTAAGAGGAGCAAGATAGGCTAGTCAAGGAGCAGGATCAGTGCTTTATGGATAAGGTAAGGAGTGTGGCAAATCAAGATGCTATGTGGGTGAAGTAGGTTGTACTATGAGTAGAACGTGATGCTTTGAGGGTATATCATGATGCTATATAGGTAAATATAGGCACACGGGGTTTGGGGTAACCAAAAAATGATAGCTATGCTAGCCCAACTAGAGCAAGAGAGGTACCAAGTGGAGCAATAGAGAGATAGGGTGAGGGTGTTGTAGAACACCTTGCTAATGAGAGATATTCTAGTACCAGACCTTCCATCATCCTCCTCTTTGTATTATCAAATTTAGAGAAGTGGAGAATTAGGTTCTCCTTCAGCTACCTCATCTATACCTAGGTTTACAGAGGGGTCAACCTTACAGGCATCGAGTAGGGACATATTGGAGAGAGAGTTGCCATTAGGGGAGTAGCAGTGGGTAGGTCCGAGGAGATCAAGCTGAGGGTAGTGGGGATAGTGGTAAGAGAAGGCAGTGACATGTGGGCGATGAATCCTGTATCATGTTTGTAGATGCCTTGTATCTCTTATTGATGACGATGAGGAGCTAGATAGCTCTGACATATGTAGCCTACGGGCAAGACTCATTATGTATATTTTGATGACATATATATATATATATATATATATATATATATATATATATATATATATATATATATATATATATATATATATATATATATATTTGATGCACCTTATTCATGTGACTTGTTTATGATGTTTTATTCAATTATTTATGTGATGCAATGATTATATTATATACGTCTGATTGTGTTTCAAACATTCTTAGACATATATCATTACTTATGATGTTTAATCAATAATCAAGGGCATCAACCCAAGGGTACTAACTTTGTGTGAAATGAATTTTGTGGAATGTTATGTGGTGTGCTACAATAACTATGCTGATGTGAAGGCCAAGATGATATGACTTGTACTTTTGCATGTCCTAGAGATGAAGATTTTGAAAGTAATTTCATGATGCTCAAACACCCTAGTGACATCGATCAAACTCATCTACTGATCATATAGGCACCTGAAGATGCTAAGACCACCCAATTTATTCAAGTGACTCAAAGATCGATGTGTGTGCAGTGATTATTCATTTTTAATTTTGGGTGAGAGATTAATCATTTATGACTTATACCAATAAGCTAGATCATCCATGAGCATACATAGGTCTGTACAAAATAAAATCGCTAATGTGATAGACATGTTGCCATGCAAGGTGTACTCCACTGCCAGTCATGTGTCTATTAGCCCTAATGGAGGTTAACCCCATGATATAAGGAGTTGAGAATTCTAGGGATTCAATATTTTATTAGCTATATTTTTTTTAAAGATATTTGTATTTTGATTTTATGCTTGTCCTTTTACTAATTCTTAGGGTTAGATCATGTGCATGATAGGATGAGCAGGGGAAACCATTTGCTTTATGGTGATAGTGACTCATGAGTTTGTCTTTCCTAGGCACCAAAATTTTATTTAATGTGTGATACATGTGTGTGGTCTGAGAGAAATTTTAAGGTCACTAGGAAGACCTATAGTATTTAAATAATTAATGATGTTCAATGGAGGCTGAATGAGACACTAGGTATGGTTGAACGACCAAAATAAACTAAAGAATCTCCAAACCAGAGTCTTGAAAAAGTCAAGATATCATTTGTGTATTATGAATGGATGCATGATGGGGGTGTGTTATGGATTTAGCACAAATATATATAATTATGGATTATTTAAGATAAATACCATAAGGAAGACACCCTTGATTAATGTGACAAAATCAATCCTAGCATACATTGTAAAGCATAGATAGAACGACGACCAAAGTTTTATTGGTGATGGTGAGCAATGCAATGTGTGAATGTAACACGCTTTGTAGAGGTGTGCAAATTTATTTCTTAATATTTTTGGTATTTTGATGTTTTTATGATGTTTTTTGTCTTTTAGTTTTTTTGATGCTTTTGTATTTTAAATGATTTTATGATGTTTTTGTATTTTGGTTTTTTTGATTTTTTTGTATTTTAGTTTTTTTGATGTTTTTGTATTTTAGTTTTTCTAATGTTTTTATATTTTAAATTATTTTATGATGTTTTTGTATTTTTTGATGGTTTTTATGATGATCTCCTCCAGATTAAGAAAGGGGTGAACCCCCCAGTCATTAGAGAGATCTTCCTCTTGGAGGGCAGTTGAAGAAGGGTTGTTATACCCTAGTCTGAATGTCTATTTAGGAAGCTAATAATGTGGTTCGATAATGTGGCAAGCTACTTGCTCGTAGTGACCAAGGTCGAATCCTCTCCAATGGAAATGTCAAAAATATCATAAAGCAAAGGAGGGATTTTCCAAGAAGCTAACATCATAAAAAATGGTGATTTAGGTCTGTCATCTTGAGGAACATCGAAGGAGGTATCCACTTCAATGTATACAAAATTTGTAGTATTAGATGCATGACCCATGGGAATAATGGCACCTATGTGTGGGCACCCAAAATATCTAATTGATTTGATGGTAGGAGGTATAAATATGATGTTGCATACTAGATACTCATCTATTCTTGAACTGGTTATGTGGATTGCAACCTACATAGTTTGGGAAGGGGATGCAGGAGCTGGTATATCATCCTATTTTAGATGGGGTGATGCTATGGATGGACCTGAGATAATATTTGGTATGGATGGATCTATAGCAGATGCATTTTGCAATGGTGGTAGATCAGGTTGCATAGAAAAGGAAGTGGATTGGGGTGCTATGGTGGATTGACGGTCAATGGAGGTCGATGTATGATTTGTGATAACTTGTCCAATGATTGGTTGAGGTGGCAGTGTGGTTTGCATGGTGGAAGTCACATTTTGGGCTTTAGTGGATGAAGGTGATGGATAAGTGTTTGTAATCGATCAGGATTATTGGACAAATGGATCGATGGATGAGTGAGGTGGGGGATGTGGCAGTGTAGGTGTAAGTGGGTTTTTTGAAAATGGATAGGTGTTTGTGGAAGGCATGGGATGAATGTGTGGATTGAAGGGGGAACTTTTTGAAGACAAAAGCTGGTTGGGATGGGGTTGGCTTTGCCTAATGGTATGGGGTTGGATGGAAGTGGAGGCAGGTGGACGATAAGATGGCGATGGAGGCTATGGACTGTATGAAGCAGTTAGGGTGATGTAGTGAGATGGGCGTGGCATAATGGGGGTATATAGGAATTGGATGGTGTAGGTTGGTTGGGTAAATAGGTAATTAGTGGTAGAAACTATGGGTCAAGGTGTGATGATATCAGTTGGGGGGCTGGTTTGAGCAAGACCAGGGTGAGGTATAGGTGTGTGGATGGCAATGATAGCTAATACAGGTTGGAAATCAAGTTGCAATACTTGAAAGGTTCCTCATCAATGGGAATGTAGTGTACATAGTCCTCATGAACATATTTGAGACAATGATGTAATGTTTGGGGAATGCATCGCATATCCCAAACCCATGGTCTTCTAAGAAAGACATTGTACTACATTTCTCCTTCAAGGATGTGATACAAAGTATGAATAGTCTTCCCACCTACTTGAATAGGTAGAATGACTATCCTAAGTGTTGAGCATAGTGCATCATTGAAGGCCTGTAGAGTGAAGGTGGATGAGGCTATGTGTGAGGGTGGCAGGTAGAGGTGTTGTGGCACCACTGATGTTATGATGTTTATCGAGGAATAAGTGTCAACCAAAACTCATTTAGAGGGGTTCTGATTGATAAGATCTACAATATGCAGTGGAGGATCTAGAAATTCTATCGATAATGTCTTAATCTCATAGTCATAGAAGGTGATTGCAATATCAATGTAAGTCATAACGTTACCCACAAAATTTTTGAAAGTGTTTGGATCTTACGTGTGAAGTTTAATGGATATCAAGATTTCCATTAGTGCCTCACGATGTGGAGGGTGATTGTTGTATGAGCTTATAAAATAAAAGTTTTACTGATGCCATATTAAGGCTCTGTGTGAGGTAGTTTATGAGGGATAGGATTGGTTGTGGGGGTACAATATGACCTACACTGATGGGGGTGGCATAGTATAGTATGACGACATGTTGGGAGTAGTATTCGATGGGATTTGTTGATCAAGATAACTTTTGAGTAACGATGTGAATCATTCCTACAAAATTGTGATGATGCATGGTGTTGAGGTGGTTGACCTAGTTTCAAAGGGTGTTGGCAATTGGTGGCACTTGAAACTATTGGTTCTACCCATGTTGTGGTAAGGTATCCTAATAAATTCTAAGGTTCTGGTTGGGTGGTGTGAGCGGATTATCTACAGTGATGGCCCCCTTATCGATAAGTTCTTGAACTAGACGTTTGAAGGAAATGCAATCATTGATGTCATGACCCTATCACCTGTGGTAAGCACAATGGTGATGTTCTTTGTATGATGCTGACTTAGGCCTATTGGGATCTTTTGGTATTACTTATAGCAATGATATTACTTGTGCCTCGTACAGTCATTGAAAAATGACCAAGTAAGGCTCAGGAAGTGGGGTGAAGTTTCACAGGGACCTAGCATGATGCTTGGTGCAATTTTTTGGTTGGGGGTTTTGTAGTTGGGTGGTAAGTGGCATGGCATTGTAGGTTGGTCACTATGATGAATGTTGTTCTTACTGTAGTTGCATTTATCGTAGTTGATGTGTTTTTTAATTAGGCACACTTGGGCTAGTCAATACTAATTGATTAACTTGATTGGTTGTTAGAAGTGCCCTTGGAATTCTTATTTGGCCATTCTTTTTTGAGTTTTATTTTGTCTTGGATCTTAATATTCTCAATGGTCTTAGCTTGTGCTAAAGCTTCCTTGAGTGTATGATATTGTTGGATTTGTAGTAGTAATGATATTGTTTTTGAACAACTACTCATGAATAATTGAATCAACTCTGTGATGGAGAGAGTGAAGTATAATTTGGTTATTACAACTCTCCATCATGCACCATAGTCTAAGATAGACTCATCATCAAATTTATGGAGGCTTTTTAGATCAATGAGGTTGGTTATTTTAAAAATAATGGTGAAACACTCCAAAAATAGGTTGGCCAATTGCTCAAAAGTATATAGGTTGTGTCTAGGTAAATTGTTGAGCCAATCTAAGGCTCATCCCCAAGGGCTAGCAGGAATGTGTGAAGCATGAGGGGGTCAATCTCATTGATAAGGTAGCACATGTTTATAAATGAGCTTATGTGATCTTCGGTGTCCTCCTTCCCTTTGAATTTCTCAAATTTTGGTATTATAAACAAGGGAGGATATGGCAATGATGGTATTGAAGGGTGAATTGGGTAGTTCTACAATTGATTGAGCATCGAATTTTGATATCTAGTACCCATAACTTGTAATGCCAAACTATAAACCATGTTAGCTAATATTTAAACTTTTTCTGGGGTAGTTGGGATGATTGTATAATATGTGCTAGCTTGGAAACCAGAAGAAGGATATTGGTCATATTGCACAGATTGGTGATGGATGTAGGTGGAGTGAGTCGATGGGTGCTAGTTAAAATGTTGTTGATGTATGAGGGGTGGTTGTTGAATGACTTGTTGATGTTGGATGGGTTGTTGATGTTGATATGGTATGACTTCTTGATGTTGGATAGCTTGTTGTTGATGTTTACAGGGGATGTCTTGTTGATTTTGGATGGGTTGTTATTGATGATGTTGGACAAGTTGTTGATGTTGGATTGGTTGTTTTTTTTTTATGTTGGACAACTTGTTAATTTTGGATAGGTTGTCTTTGCTAATGCGATGTGGGTGGAGGTTGTTACGATGGCTGCTATTTTTGGTATTGGATGAGGGTTGTTATTGATGGTGTGGCATGGGTGAAGGTTGTTGTGGTGGCTATTGTTATTGATGTTGGATGGGTGGAGGCTGCTATGGGTAGTACTGTTATAGTGGTAGTTGTTGGTAATATTGGGTGAGTGGAGGCTAATGGTTGTACTATTACAACAATAGCTACTGGTACTATTAGGTGAGTGGAGGTTGTGGTTGGTAGTATTGTTGTGATGGTAGCTACTAGTACTATTGAGAGAGTGGAGGTTACGATTGGTAGTATTGTTACGACGATAGGTATTGTTATTTTTGGGTGAGTAGAGGTTGTGGTTGGTAGTACTATTATGATGATGGTTGGCCGTAGGCCTTTAGATCATGTGGTTGAGTGGATTATTACTAGTATTATTGTAAATGTTTTAAGGTTTGTATGGCTAGTGATCAAGTAGCCCATGATGGATATTGTGCAAAGAAAAATTTGGGCAGCTACGAAAGTTGGGTGGCTTGGACCTTAGGGTGGCAGTTGTGGTGGATGGGATGAGGTAGGTAGAGTAGATGTAGGTAATTGATATGTCACGTTAACATCAACCCAGAAGTGTTGGTTTGGATCAACCATTATATATATATGGTTTGCATTGGATTGGGGGTTAGAACCCCCAAGTTGGAAGTATTCGATAGGCATGCCATATTCTGGGTAGGCCTTAGCAGGGTGGGTTGCATGAGTATACACCTGCTCTTGGGGCATTGGTGATACCAAATGGGGTGGAATGGTCAATGCTGACAAAGATGATCATGAAAAATCTAGCGAAGGTACATGGCCATCTTGGAGGGCTAGTGCAACATTAAAATCAATGAGGGTGACATGGACTGAGGATATAGGTGTCCTTGACTTGGTGGATTCAGGAATGGTTATGGGGATATGGTTGTAGGTAGTTCCTGAGCTGTGTGTCTCAGGTGGATTGGTGGTGGTATAGTGGGTATGGCTGGACAAGCTACCTTGGGGTGTTTGTGAGGTTACATCATGTTGAGTCTAATAAGTGGTGGATAGATGGGAAGCCTAACTAGATTGATCCATTATAGCTTGGGCAATGACTTGGGCTTGAGCTTGGGCTTGGAATTGACTTCGAGTCAAGACCATAATTTAAGCGGGTAATGGATGGAATGTGGGTTTGGTGGTGTGATGGTAATGATATTCAATGAATTTATCTATCTACACAACCAAGTAATCGAACAAACAATAATTTTAATGTTCATTGTTTTATTATGTTGATGTTTGAGTTGATGTGTTTGTTAGATATTTTTGGAGCTATTTGTTTTTATTTTTTTGAGTATTTTATATTTTTTTGGATTTTTGTTTTATTTTTTATTTTTATTTTGGATTTTTGTGTGTTTGATGCAACTAAACCTAGAACTACAAATAGAATGATGGAATGCAGTCTAATCGGGTGTGTTGATGTCCACTTTTTTGACAAAAAGTGGCACAACAACGACTGAAATGGATTCCTATGATGGTGGATACAAATGCTGGTAACCTAAGGGGATAAATTAACCTCTTGAAAGAGGCTATGATTTCCAGGTCCTGCTACTTGCCTAGTCAAGCTTTTGCTTCACACTCGAGTGTGCTCAAACAATAACGACAACTATGGGTCCACTTATTATTAAACCCTATGGAAAAGGGGTATGTAACCTAACCCACCCTGAGATACTCTCAAGAGTGGAGGATATCCTGGTGATGAAGGCCAAGAAATTTCTACGGGGGCTACTATGGTGTCTAGGGGATGAGCCAACGGAAGGAGGTGAATTCCTACGTCATTGGTCTCGACTGATGGTCTGTGATGAAACCTAAATCGATGGTATTTACAAAAACTATAGAATGTGTGAAAAATATTCTATATTTTTAGGTTTTTGTTTTTCTTTTTTGTCTAAGAAAAAAATAAAATTCCTAAAGCAATATTTGTTAATGCAAAGAAATAAAATCTAAAATGATATTTCTTTTCATGCAATGCAACTACACTATTGAAGACAAAGAAACATGAATTTTAAGTAATCTACCTACAATTATTGCTAAATATGACTCAAAACAAAAAGAGATTAAATGTCCCTATCTACGATCCTATATTGTAGAAAAAATAGAAGGTGAGTAGCGAATGTATTCTACGATCATCCTGGGTCAGATAGTTTCTATCTAAGTCATCCCCTATTAGATGGATGTGAGCTGAGATAGTCTGGGATTAGACGGTTCTATCTCTGTGGATTCTATCTACAACCTGTAAAACCCAAAACACAAAAAATATTAGAAACCTTCAAAATGCAATAGAAGAATCTAAAATATAGCTAGAATTAACAACAACTTAAACTATTGAACAAATTAAAGTAAAATGGAAGGTCTTGCACCATGTAAAGCATGTAAGTAAAAAGTAGTAAACTTGTATTAACTTGTGCCTTTGTCCTTTTGATTACAATATTAACACACATAGGGGTGTATAATTAAGAAGGGATCGATTCCCTTTTTACAAGTGAAATGGTGCAATGTGCTTTCGTTGCTACAACAAATGTGTGGGCAAGTTTTGTAGTGATCATCACTTCATCGAATGTGATGGTGTCGTGTATGGTATTTTTATGTCAAGGTGTGTGTCTATGTCTACTAGATCTACAATAAACTATTATCTGGATACCAATCATCAGGGGTTTTATGACTATGGTCCGTGACCATCTGAGATCATACGATCATACACTATGGTTTTTTGTTGTTGTGAGAATCCAGGTCAGTGGGATCGAGTGGCTTTAGGTCGCTCTCTAGATTTGAGTCTTACATCCCAAGATTTCATCTATATCTGAATTCCTACACACAAGGCAAATGCAAATGATTAATAGTATATGTCGGGCCTCCCTTAGTGAGGCTCAGGTTCAAGAAATGTTAAAAACCAATGCAAAGAATAAAAAGCTGAAGCATACGAAGGAGATAAAATAGATTGCATTTTTACCTTTCGTTGGTTGTTGTTGTTGTTGGTGTGTCATGTTTCTACCATTGCTATCGCAATTGCATTGTGTTTCTTCGGAAAACTTCTATGCAAGATAGAAGTTGATCATTTGAGGGTCTAACGACCATTGAATGAGACTATCTAGGATCGAATGGTCATGAACTGTGGCATTCGAGGACTGTAAAAAATTGAATCTGGGCCTGGAAAGATGTGCAATTGGGGTCCAACATGAGATGGGGATCGTGGTGCATGAAAAATTGGGTGGTTGATGCTATGTATGCTCAGGGTTTCATTAGTGCTTCGATGTTTTTTCCATCCTCATGTTTCAAAAAGGAGAGGTTTTTTATTTATAGATTTCTCGAGAGAGAAGGGATAAGGAGGTGACTCAACCAATTAACTATTGTAATCGAGAGTTTTCTCCTTGCATTGATTTTATCACAAGGAGTGCATGCAGATAATCTTACCTCATAATTTCCACCAATTATGTGATGTACGTGCAAATTCATGATGTGTGCATTCTTTGTATTTTTCACCCAATGTGCATGGAAAGTTAACTGGATGTGCATGGTAGATTGGATGTGCATATCTCTTTTAATTGAATATGCATGTGAACTCTTCCTTGTGTGGATGGAGGTGTAATTGTCAGTGATTGGAGTCCATCTTTGGAGAAGAGTTTTTTCTTGTGCGTGATCAAGATGAATGATGTGAGGTGGAACTGAAGTTAACTATGAATAATGTGGCCATGGAAGATGCAAGGATGAGTGGTCCCATTGAGGAGGGATGATTGGTTGTGTAGCTTAGGTATTAATTAATAAATTGTTTAATGAATAAATAAATAAATTAATACCTTAGGTAATTGCACCTTTATTTAATATTAATTATTTTTAATTAATATTAAATATACTAATTAATTAGTATTTAATTATGCTTGATTTTGGTGTAGAGATTATAATCTTGTACATGTGATTACTGTACAAGTAATTATCATACGAAGGACATAGTCGTACAAAGAATTGTGTTGTATGATATAGTGTCGTATAAGGACTTTATCGTATGATAGATATCATACAAGTAATTGTGTCGTACAACAAATTCGTATAGTTTGTGTGTTGTACAATTGAGACCATACCCTCTCAAGACTATGATGTTGTACAACTATTAAAATTATATTATGACTAGAGTTTTGATTGGTTCTTGAGTCTGTCATTTCACCATTCCATTGTTGGGAATCTCACCACTTATGCTACAAATTTGCATAAGCATCAATATAGAATATGGAATCTAGGATGAAGAACCTCAGAGTATGTATGAGGTTACCAAAAGTAGTCAAAGTGCCGAACTAACCATAGAAGTTGAGGAATATGAGAATACAACATTTCCTCAAAATTTTTACAGAATACAGTGTTGGCAACACCAAGATTGACAAAAAGCCAACACATTATTTTGATGTGGAAAAGGTGATAAAGGGACCTGACACCATAAGGTATGAAGGACCAAAGATGGTGCATACAAACCTTTGTGAAAGTGAAGAGGAGAATATGATCCATTATAAGGATGAGTGGGACACAATTTTAAAATAGATAAATTTTAAAATTTTCATGCAACACAAGGAGGTCTTCACATGGACATACAAGGCCTTATAAGGGATACCACTAGATTTTTGTGCACATCAGATTCTATTGATTCCATGCATGCAACCTATGAGAAGAAGATCATAAAAAATAAACTCAAAGTAAGCAACCTTAGTTAATGCAAAAATAAAGAAGATGTTGGATGAAAGGATAATTTTCAAAGTTGCAATGAGTGAATGGTGTTTTCCATCATCGTTAGTTTGAAGAAATAAATTAATTAGATCTACATATTTTTTTTTAAAGTTTAAATGTAGTGACAATAGAGGATATCTTCCCATTTCCATTTACTCATTTGATTTTGGAAGAAGTAGTTGGGCACAATATCTATTCATTTTTGATAGATTCTTAGGCTACAATCAAATCAATATTGCTAAAGAGGACCTCTTGAATATTACGATTGTTGTTGAAATGAAATCTATACATATAATAAAATGCCATTCATTTTATGAAATGCCCTAGCCAAATTCTAAAGGATTGTTTTATACATATTTGAGAAAATATCCACAGGTAAGTGAAACATACAAAAGAAATCCATTTGATCTAATAACTTGCTAAGACACAGATTATTCAAAAATGCTGATTTTTATTCATGATAGAAGTGTTTTTGTGTTACAATTAGGGAGAATTCCCTTTTTTTCTTTCATAAATGTACAATAAATCTAATGCTTTCTCTTGGGCTCCTCAATGTAGGTGGGCTTCATGCATAACGTGTGCCATAGTTGGTTGTATTTGCTTTTGGTTTTCTCTTTGCATCTATGCTAGACCTGTAAAATGGAGTTAGTATGTTTGGGGGCTTGCCTCAGTCAGGCCCCATGGTAAAAATGACAAATTGACTCAAAATATGCAATGAAAACTGAAATAAATTACATAGAACATCATAAAAACACAAAATGGATCTTACTTGACAGATTTGGAGTGAAAATCCTTCTCTAGGACCAATTCGCAGGTCGAGGCGCAAATTGGAAGCCAGATTCGTAGACTGAGAGATGAATTGAGTTTGGAGTACTTTCTACTGGAGATCCTTGCTCAAATGGGCTCCTCAAGTGCTCTAATATTGCTGATATGGATCATATGTCTTTTCTTGCACTTCTGGTCACATTTTGATAGAGTTTCTATAGGCTAATTAAAAGGGGAGAGAGAGGTAAAATGAGGGATTAGGTCCACTATTTATAAATAAACCTAAGGTGTACGGGGTGTGGTTATGAGAACTAAACCCTAAGGTCAGGTTCTATGGTGGTCATATTACGGTTTGTGAGGTGTCATCCCCACATTACCTAAGGAAATATCTCATCCTCATACATGTGTGAGGAGATATTAGGGTTAACTAGTATTAGTCAACTCTAAGGTTAGATTAGAGTTAGGTTAGGATTTCCTAAGGAATATCCTAACCAAATTTGTGCACACACATGTGGGAGGAAATAATTAGGACTAATTAGAGTTTAGGAACCTAATTAACATTTTTAATCCAAAAAGTGCACTCTAAGTGAAGTCACTTTAAAATTAGAATTTGAATTAATTTTAATTAAGACTTTTTGGGAACTAATAGTCCTGTGGGGTCCTAATTAAGTCTAGGAAGGGCTTAAGTGGCCTTAGGTGATTTATGAGTGGTCCTTTGATGGATGCAATGTGGTTATGATGTGTATTGAGTAGTTTAATAGGGTTTTGTACCTATAAACTAGTTAAATGATCTATGTAAGTCTATGATATGCTACGCTAATCTAGAGTGATCTACACTAGTCTACGCATGTCTACAGTAGTCTACACATATCTACAATAGTCTACATAGGTCTAGAGGGATCTACAATAGTCTACTTTGGTCTACAATAGCCTAGAGGTGTCTAGGATGGCCTATGTAAACCTACAAGTGTTCAAAAGGATCTACAAGTACATAGAGGTAGCTATGTGCGACTTTTAGGTGTCTATATTTTACCTCTTTTTGTACTATATTGTGTGAAGCACAGTTTAATACAAAAATTTGAAGGGATGTGTAGAAGATGAATAAGGAAAAATAATGGAATCCAATCAAAGGTATGTAGTCGCTCGAAGTGTGACCATACAACATTGATCAATAGCCAAGGGAAGAAGGGAACACAATGGGATCTAATCGAAGGTATGAATCTGCTCGAAGAGTGACCATACAACATTGACTAGGAATCCAAGGAGAGAAGAGAAAATAATGGAATTTAATCATAGGTATGTAGTCGCTCGAAGCATGATCATACAACATTGATTAGGGATCCAAGGGGGAGAAGAGAGAAAGAAAGAAAAGAAAAAGAAAAATAATACCGGTAAATGGAAATGGATGATTGCAGATGCAACGCGATGATTTTGCTGAATCTGTATGATATTTCTTGATTTCATATTGGTTTCTTAGGGGTGGCAACTTTTGACTTCTTTGCTTTTGTGACCAATGCAGGATAGTTCAAAATATGAATATGACAAATACCTATTCAATTTTTTACTGTTGATTAATTCATGAGCGTATGGTGACAATTGTCAAACCATTTGAGCTAGTTAACATGTGGATTATTCAAATGTGTCATTCATTATGTATCATGAATGCCAGAGTGAAATCTCAAAATGTTGCATTGGGTTAGTCAAACGTGTCATTAATTGTGTATCATGAATGCTAGAGTGACCTCACCATTATTACACACAACTCTCGTGATATAACAAGTAGCTGGTTGGGATTGAGATTATAATCATAAGATAATCTTTAGCAAAAATATTTGTAGACAGATGTGTTATTTATGATTTGGATGTTTGGTTGTTTGGTTGCATGTAAAGCTAAATTTTGGATATGAATACCCCCTCAAACGAGGAATCAACAATGAGGTGAATGAAATGTGGTGATGAATCGATTGATAGAAGAAAAATGCATGATGAAATTGATGAAAAATTACATGGACAAGAAGTGGGGTGGATTTCCTAGGGTATGGAATCAAATTTGGGTGATTTTGGGGCTTCTAGGCTCAATTCATAGGTCGGGGGGTGAATTGGATCTAGATTCGCAGGTCAGGAGGTGAATTGGTCTAATTCATAGGCCATGGGGTGAATTGGGTCTGATTCATAGGTTGAGGGATGAATTGGAACTAATTAAGGTTTTTAGGTGTATTTAAACCTTTTTGGAAGCGTGGGGGATCATTTTGACGATGACAAACTTGGAGAGTGAGAAGCGAGTGACGGTTGGCAATGCTGAGCACTTGTAGTTGACCAGTTTGAGCAGCAGGATGTCGAGAGGATGCACTGGTGCTGGATCTCAAACATGGAGACCCATCAGTAAGTGCTCTTTATTTTATTTATTTTACAATTTTATTTCTTGAAAAGCATGAAATAGGGAGGAGGTTTTCGTGTTATTTTTAAAATTTAGGCAAATTTTAATTAAAATTGAAATACAAAGTGTTAAATAGGCTTAATGGGTACCCGAAAGTGTGATCACTTTCTAGGTTTGACTAGTTTTTGTTGTAGTTTGACTGGGTGACGAGTAGGGTAGTCTTGTAGTTTGACTTTCATTTTTTGGAGCGATGGTGCACTGTTTTTGAAATGTGGTTGAATTTCGTCTGTAAAAGTAGGAAATGGGTATTTTATTGTGTGACTATGTTTTTGTTTTATCCTCATTTGGCATGTTATCTGAATGTGAGTTGTTAGGATGTAACTTAGAAAACTTTGACTATTAAGTTTTCCACTGTAGGTATACTATTTTTGGAAACCATTGACATTTCCACTATAGAAGGGCAAAATGGGTATCCAGAAATGTATGTTGTTTTGGTGTGTGATTGCATTTGGCGTAGGTTTGAATTACATGCCTTGATGTAGATAGGGTTGAATTTAAAATTAGCTATTGGGAGCCTGATATGTACTATTTTTTTATTTTTGTTTGAACTTTCATCGTGAAGTGAAAAAATGGGTATCCAAATATGCGAATGTGTTTTTGATGTTGCATGATTTGGTATGTGCATTGTTCTGGTGGGGTTGTGGTGACTTTAACCACGAAATTTATGCATATTTGTATACTCTTTTTGAAACTTGTTGACACTTTCACCATGAAGTGGGCAAATGGGTGTTCAAAAATATATTTTGTTTTTGTATGTCTGGTGGATTGACGTGATTTTGAATTTTGTGCCATAGTGAGTATGTGGATAATTTTGAATTTGATTATTGGGAGTCAAATATGTACTATTTTTTGCATTTGTTTGAACTTTTACCATGAAATGGAAAAATGGGTATCCAAATATGCGATTGTGTTTTTGATATGTTGTGATATGTGGATTTTATATTTTTTTTTAATGTCTCGATTTACGTGACAAATTAAATTGATTAATTTGTGTGTGAAATGTGTTGTTGAAATTTAAATTTTATTTAATTCAAATATTGTATATTGAACTAATGTGAATTTTGTTGTTTTTTGTGTATGAACAGGTGAAGAATATAGAGCCACATCATCATGTTCATACGATAAAGGGTAAGTTGGATGAGTTGATGGGGAATGTCATGGATGAGGCATGGTTGAACATAGTGTGGTTTAGGGAGATATGGGAATGCAAGAGCATTCATGCCAACAGGGCATATATATTTGCTTTGTGTGAGTGGTGGGATGCAGATCGTAACACTTCATTTTTAGACGGGTGAAATGACTATCACCCTGGAATATGTTTATAGGATATACAAATTACCTATCGAGGGTGTGCTAGTGAGGGCAGCACCAGATGATACTAAGGAAGTTGTGATGGAGTGGTTCTTTGGAGATAAGTGGGGAGAGGTGGATACCAAAAATATGGATTATGAGTTGCTACGGAGCAATGAGATCATATCTAAGCACTAGTGTGTGATGATGATGATGATCTCTACATATGCTTTGCCTAACACGTATGAGGTGATGTTTACTTGGAATATGCTGGATGTGGTGAGTGACATGGTGGAGTGCAGTGTTGTGTTTGCATGGGCACCGACATTGTTGGCCTAGGTGTATAAAGAGTTGCACGATGTGGTGCGTGCTGGGAAAAAAGGGTTGAGTTGGACTCCTTTACTGTAGGTGTGGCCATGGGAGCATATAGCCATTGAGAGGTCGCCATTATTGCCTTATAAGGTATATGTTGAAGTATAGACACATTTACCCTATGCTTTGAGATGGATAATTGATGAGGAGAAGGGCGTTAAGAGGCCACATGAGGGTGATCCTCTATTTTGGATGGTGAAGTTTAGGAAGTTGGTACCTGACACGATTATGTGGAGGTCATGGAGGGATGGGGTGAAATGGGAGCATGACAATGAGTAGTTAGATGCCATTCATCAGGGGATATGGTTGGTTGGATGATATACTTGGTAGGCCGAGTTCTTTCAATTTAGTTGAGTCATGCGATAGTTTGGGTTACAACAGGATATTCTAGAGGTACATATTGTATATTATCGACAATGGGATAACAGGTGGTAGCCACCTGTAGTCTTACCATGGATTGGTAAGAGGGACCCACCCATGATGATCCTGAATGTGGATAATGTAGGGATGACACCAGAGTTTGATGCCTAGTGGGTGATGCAGAGCTGAGAGCTAGGTGTGGGCATAGTTGATCGATGGGTATCGCTTGGTGGTGGGGCACTCACAGCATAGGGGAGGGCGGTGAGAGGTACTCAAGCCAAGTCATAGGATAGATTTGATAGTAATATAGAGGTACATATTTGATGGTCGAGGTGATGATTGGGTGGTACCTCAAGTGATTTTTTAGAGAGAGTGGAGGTTCTTGTAGGTAGTGAGGCGTAGGTTGGGGAGGAGAGAGCGACCGTAGAGGAGGTAGGTAGGGGTATGGCTATTGATGAGGCCCAAAAATACCTCATTATTGCACAATGTTTGACTACCATATGATAAGTTAATTGCCAAATAGTTGACTAAAATATACTATTTGTTAAGTGTTTGCATGATTTTATGTTAGGAATACTATATCTCTGTTTTTGACTATTTTCAGCATTTTGTGACTGATTTTGCTTGATTAAGTAGCAAGTAAAAACATGCATTTCAATTAACCAAATGTGGTATGCTGATATCCATTAACTTCTCAATGGTTTTTGAATGTTTTCCTGCCCTTCAACTTGTTTCAAATCCACATTGAAGCTAAAATTTTAGGACTGTCATAAATCTGAAAATCTGAAAAAAAACAGCCATATAAAAATCAGCAAGTTGTCACTTTATAGGAACACCTTGAAGTTGTCAAGCAAAGCATGAGGATATGGATGGAATGAGTTCAGAAGGACTACATAAGACATCTGACCTATTTAGAAGCATTCCCACATGGTCTAAATAGGCAGCAACAGGGTATAACAGAGGAGGGACAATTGTGCGACACTGTTGCACTATTTCAGCATGGTTACTTGGTGAATGAAGTGTATAAATTCAGTAGCAACTTGATGTACTCCTTCATGTTGATATTTGAATAATTTTTCCATGTTCTAATTTGTTTGAATTTGCAAGAAATGCCAATATTTTACAACTGTGCAGTAGAGCTAGAAAATGCAGTAATTTACCATGTAAATTCTAGCAAGCTACCAATGAATGGCAAGGCATGGAATTCACACATGGAGAGGAATGAAGGCTATTGCAATCTGATCCTGAGGGCTAATCCACCTAAGAAATGCAGCTAAAATCACTTGAAGAGCACACAGTTGTTCATTCCAAAGATCTTCGAAATGAACAGACATCTTCGGAATGAGAAATACAGTCTCTTCGGAATGAGCGGACATCTTCGGAATGAGAAATACAGTCTCTTCGGAATGAGCCACTTATCTTCGAAATGAGAACAGAAAGTGCTTTTTGACTTGTTGACTAATTTTTGATGATGGAAAAAGGGAAAGAAGGTTGAAAAGGTTAAAGGAAAATATCTCCCATCTGACTTTGCCATCCTTGCCGTCCAAAGCCACCATTCATGGAAAAGATCAATTTTGATCCTCTTCTAGGATAAACCGGGAAATAACTATAGCATAATAGGAAGTTGTTTGCAAGATAGAAATGGCATATTCTAAAGTGGAGAAATATGTGTGAGATATTTCTAGACTCCTCCCACGTACTCCCACCACTGAAGATGCTTTCTAAGGGCCAATGACTACTACTGCAACACAAACTATCCAGATTTGCATTTATTTTAGATCCAGAATTATTGGCAAATCACTGTAAAGTAGCACATAGGCTGATTTGAGCATGGGATATGTTGTAAATATTTATATAAATAACACAACTCCCTCCTTGGTTGAGCCAGTTAGGAATTAGAATAGAGGAGAGTTTTCAATAGCAGCAATTAGGATTGTACAACAATTTTTTGTAATAGTTTTCAGCATGTTTTGTCATCAATAAAAGTGCAGTTATTTTATCATTTTCTGTTCTGAGTGTTAATTAGTTAAGGAGTGCTTTTCACCTCCTTCTAGATCAGGAAGTATGGGCCCACTTTCAGATCTAGAAGGAGGGATTTTATGGCAGGTTTTAATCTATAATTTTGCTGTAGTAGAATTAATAGATTGCTTGCCAGATTTCATTTTCTTGTTTTTATTTTGTATTATGTGATTGATGTTTTCTATTATGTTTGTGTACAATATTTATGTGTGTGTCAGCTGAAAAATTAGATTAAACATTTATTTCTTGTTTCCTTTGCTTTCCATGTTCTATTATTTTTATGTTTCAACAGCTTTCAATTTCTAGCAGATTTCATTTTGTTGTCAATTCCTATAGCAGAAGCTTGACGACCTTTTGTGGCAGGGCATTGACAGGTGTTTTATTTCCAAGCATCACTTCCATTCTACAAGAGTAAAATAGGTTTCAATTTTGCAAGTGTAATTTAGGATTTCATTTCAGCAACATTTCAATTTAGCAATTTCAATTATGTTATTTCAATTCTGCAAAAGTAGATTAGATTTCAATTCAGCAATTTCAATTCATGCAATTGTAGTTAACTTTAATTTTTTGAAATTAGAATTAGTTTTTATTTCTTATAAGTTTCCATTCTGCAGATTAGGTTTAGTGTGACACCAAAAGGCTAAACCAAATCTGTCTCACCCAATAAATGTTTGAAATCTGAATGCCTAAATTGTACTCTGCCCTAGCCTTCTATCGTAGACAACCTTGGACACCACCCCGGATTGATAAGATCTTTGAGATTTAATGATGTGCTTAACGACAACGCATCATTTTGGCATCGTTTCTAGGGATCATGGTGTTGTTAGAGGGTAAAAGTAGTCAAATAATTATTATTGTGCTAAGTTATGAAGTTCAGAGTAAAATCTGAATGTAATAGTTGGTATAAATAATAATTATTGATAGTTGCATTTCAGTCCATTTAGAAAACAAGCAACCACAGGGAGGTGATCTTCACACTTGGGGGTTAAATTGCCTATGTTTGAAATTCTTGATAAAAATTGAAAGAATTCATCATCCTCATTATCAAGAAACATAAGATCTCTTAAAAAAATTAGAAGAGCCATCTGCTAGTACTGCCCTTTTTATATCCATATCATCAGGGTAGTATAAACAAATTTGTACTAGGTGTTGGAAAGATATCATGGTAGATATACAAGACTATCCCTTGAACAAAATAGCCATATCAGCTACCTATAGCATTTGTTCACAGGGACATATCATTGATGAATGCCATTTACTTCCACAACTCAGAGATACAAAATTTGTTGCCTAATCTGAATTCTTCTCAAAGAGAGATCCCAACAACAACAAACAGGGTAAGTAAATCAACCACCACCTTCAGCCCAACCTGTGGTCAATCTGAATAATACAGGACAGGTAACCCCTGTCTATGTAAGCTGAGTCAGTTAAAAAAAAAAATCACAAAACTTTTTGCACAATCAAAATAGAAGTTTACAGCTTAACAGTGATCCTAGAGTTTTGCCATTATTGCTTAAATATTGTTAGGGTTTTACCGTGCTAAACCGCAACCTAACAATTCTTAGCCTACATCGACAATAGTTGATCTCATTAGAGGTGATCCTACCTGACAAGTAGTTGATCTGCTAAAGTTGTACACTTCTTGTCTTATTGTGCAAACCAAAAATATGTCTTTTTTAGCCCAACTTGTGATCAATTTGAATAATACAGGATAGGCAACCCCTGTCTATGTAGCTGAATCTGGTAAAAAAAAAAAAACCTGCAAGAAATGTTATTGACTGCAACAACATCCAACTGTGCTCAAACAAGAACTTACCTGAGCTTGAAGAAACAAAAATCAATGGAGATACACAAAAAACCTTTAGTCCAAACACACAAAAATTAGCTTTGGATAAAGGAGAAAAACTAGAAAAACTGCACATAGAAAATTTACTTCCATTGAACTCTTTAGTAAGAAATTACAAAGGGGTAAATTATGTCCTCCTAGGAATGAAACAAATTGAAGTGCAGCCAAGAAAATTCTTGAACATTATTAGTTGGCTGACTTATAAACAAAAAGCAAAATTGTTGCTATTTTGAAACAATATTTCAATCCCTTTACATGGAATTACAAGGGTATATCAAGATTTTATCTTGATGTAAGCACTTAACATATTTTGGGAATTGGTATTTAATTGTTTCAAGTACAGATTGACAAGATTTTGCAGACTAGGAGGCATGGACAACACTTGATTGAAGAAGTTTTCAGATATGGAGCAGTGCTTCTTTCTCCCATTGGTAATTCATGGAGGATGTTAGTGGTGAATGGACATTGCCTTCGGGTATACCATGCACCATTAACTAAGGAGGAGTTATTGAAGGAGATTCCATTGGATGTACACATAATGGAAGAGAATTTCTCTTCAAATTCAGATTCAGAGTGATGATAAAAAGTTTGACAAAAAGAAAAAAAATACAAGAAAAGCAAAAAGAAGAATAGTTTTGTTTGTGAACTTCCTTCTTGGGTACAAGCAAGACAAGAAAAATTGAAAAAAAAAGAGAGAGAGAGAGAGAGAAAAAATTGCAGCAAAGGCATGTCCCACAAAATGGGGATACATGAGGACAAGTATCAATTTCAGCAAGGAAGAGGAACAATGGAGCCAATACTTCATTTCCAGCAATAAGGAGGCAATTATGATGTAAGAAGATTCTTACTTGCTCATCTAGAAAGGAAGGTTGCATCAATGTTGCAGGTTTCAACAGAAAGAGATGGTGTTTTCATACAACAATTGACATGTTTTTGCAGAATAAGGATTGGTCTTATCCAAATAAGAGTGAGAGATGTTCTCTCTCATTGAAGCACTTGAAAAAAAAAAAGGGACAGAAGTTGGTTGAAAACCAGAAATGGCAGCCTCTTCTGATGAAAAAAATGAAAAAAAAAAAAAAAGAGATGAAAAAAAAATAAAAAAAATGAATAATTCAGTAGTGAAAACCTTCTTGGAGGCGCTACTGAGTTGGCTTGCATGAAAACCGATTTTTCGGCATGCATTGCCTTGTTGATCTACCCATCATTGTTCCACCATTGTACAAATCTCACACTGCACATGTGTTATGTTTATGTTTTCAGATAGCCTGCTAACAATCATCAAAAGCAGCTTGTAAAGTGCATGACCAATTTTCAGGACAGTAAGGTATGTGTTTCTTGCATTTAATTCATAGTAAACTTTTAGCATTTAGTGTATGATAATCGGTATTTGGCATAAACTATTCATACAATATTGGCAAGTTGAAAATGGAACATGTTCAAGATGTCAAGAAACACCCCCTTATGCCCTTAATTGCATGGAAATTCCAAAACTGTGCAAAAACCTGATTTTGGGACAAACATGGCAACAATTCTATTTCAATTTGTAGGGCAAGTTTCAGAAGGAGAACTACAAGTTTATATCTCACAATTTTCTGATAAATTGAAGGAGGATAATCAACAAAATGCACCTGAAGGTTCTATTTTAGTACTATTGGAATAAAATAGCAACATACAAAACAAAGAATAACATCTAAACAAAAGGATGAAGAAGGGATTTTTGATGTTATGGAAGGCTTATACACTCTAGAGATGGGCCCACAATAGAATCTATAGCTAACTTTTGCATAGGAGGTCATTTCTGCATTTTTTGATGCATCTTCGAAATGAACAGTCATATCTTCGAAATGAACAGGTATATCTTCGGAATGAGCAAGATATCTTCGAAATGAGTAGAAACTATACCAAAATTGCTGAAAATACTACAGAATAGCAAAAAGAGTAGGGTACATCAAATATTGAGGTTCAGAAGGCTCTACCATAAGTAAGTACATCCCTCAAGTATTTCAAATCCAAAAATTTTATCAATTTTGTTCAAAAGGTGCAAACAACAGAAATAAGCATTCAGGCTGAAATGTTGTTAAGAACAAAAAATTCCATCAGTAGTAGTGCATCTACCAAATACGGTTCCACAATAAGACTATTGCAAGATGAATCACATGATATCAAGCCTTTAAGAGGTACCTTGCAACACTAAAACTTGTAGAAAGATAGAAAAAGAGTCATACATGTGCTTAATTGCAAAATACTTGATATAGTGCAACAAGGAGGAATTTCTCAGTTAGCTAGGTAGCAAAGGATGTTGTTCACAAGAATAAAACCTGCATATTACTATGGCCTACTAAGATGCATGAGGGCATGCATCAGTTCAAGTTGGGGGGGATGATGAGGCCCAAAAATACCTCATTATTGCACAATGTTTGACTACCATATGATAAGTTAATTGCCAAATAGTTGACTAAAATATACTATTTGTTAAGTGTTTGCATGATTTTATGTTAGGAATACTATATCTCTGTTTTTGACTATTTTCAGCATTTTGTGACTGATTTTGCTTGATTAAGTAGCAAGTAAAAACATGCATTTCAATTAACCAAATGTGGTATGCTGATATCCATTAACTTCTCAATGGTTTTTGAATGTTTTCCTGCCCTTCAACTTGTTTCAAATCCACATTGAAGCTAAAATTTTAGGACTGTCATAAATCTGAAAATCTAAAAAAAACAGCCATATAAAAATCAGCAAGTTGTCACTTTATAGGAACACCTTGAAGTTGTCAAGCAAAGCATGAGGATATGGATGGAATGAGTTCAGAAGGACTACAGAAGACATCTGACCTATTTAGAAGCATTCCCACATGGTCTAAATAGGCAGCAACAGGGTATAACAGAGGAGGGACAATTGTGCAGCATTGTTGCACTATTTCAGCATGGTTACTTGGTGAATGAAGTGTATAAATTCAGTAGCAACTTGATGTACTCCTTCATGTTGATATTTGAATAATTTTTCCATGTTCTAATTTGTTTGAATTTGCAAGAAATGCCAATATTTTACAACTGTGCAGTAGAGCTGGAAAATGCAGTAATTTACCATGTAAATTCCAGCAAGCTACCAATGAATGGCAAGGCATGGAATTCACACATGGAGAGGAATGAAGGCTATTGCAATCTGATCCTGAGGGCTAATCCACCTAAGAAATGCAGCTAAAATCACTTGAAGAGCACACAGTTGTTCATTTCGAAGATCTTCGGAATGAACAGACATCTTCAGAATGAGAAATACAGTCTCTTCGAAATGAGCGGACATCTTCGAAATGAGAAATACAGTCTCTTCGGAATGAGCCACTTATCTTCGGAATGAGAACAGAAAGTGCTTTTTGACTTGTTGACTGATTTTTGATGATGGAAAAAGGGAAAGAAGGTTGAAAAGGTTAAAGGAAAATATCTCCCATCTGACTTTGTCGTCCTTGCCGTCCAAAGCCACCATTCATGGAAAAGATCAATTTTGATCCTCTTCTAGGATAAATCGAGAAATAACTGCAGCATAATAGGAAGTTGTTTGCAAGATAGAAATGGCATATTCTGAAGTGGAGAAAGATGTGTGAGATATTTCTAGACTCCTCCCACGTACTCCCACCACTGAAGATGCTTTCTAAGGGCCAATGACTACTACCGCAACACAAACTGTCCAGATTTGCATTTATTTCAGATCCAAAATTATTGGCAAATCACTGTAAAGTAGCACATAGGCTGATTTGAGCATGGGATATGTTGTAAATATTTATATAAATAACACAGCTCCCTCCTTGGTTGAGCCGGTTAGGAATTAGAATAGAGGAGAGTTTTCAATAGCGACAATTAGGATCTGTACAACAATTTTCTGTAACAGTTTTCAGCATGTTTTGTCATCAATAAAAGTGCAGTTATTTTATCATTTTCTGTTCTGAGTGTTAATTAGTTAAGGAGTGCTTTTCACCTCCTTCTAGATCAGGAAGTATGGGCCCACTTTCAGATCTAGAAGGAGGGATTTTATGGCAGGTTTTAATCTATAATTTTGCTGTAGCAGAATTAATAGATTGCTTGCCAGATTTCATTTTCTTGTTTTTATTTTGTATTATGTGATTGATGTTTTCTATTATGTTTGTGTACAATATTTATGTGTGTGTCAGCTGACAAATTAGATTAAACATTTATTTCTTGTTTCCTTTGCTTTCCATGTTCTGTTATTTTTATGTTTCAGCAGCTTTCAATTTCCAGCAGATTTCATTTTGCTGTCAATTCCTATAGCAGAAGCTTGACGACCTTTTGTGGCAGGGCATTGACAGGTGTTTTATTTCCAAGCATCACTTCCATTCTGCAAGAGTAAAATAGGTTTCAATTTTGCAAGTGTAATTTAGGATTTCATTTCAGCAACATTTCAATTTAGCAATTTCAATTCTGTTATTTCAATTCTGCAAAAGTAGATTAGATTTCAATTCAGTAATTTCAATTCATGCAATTGTAGTTAACTTTAATTTTCTGAAATTAGAATTAGTTTTTATTTCTTATAAGTTTCCATTCTACAGATTAGGTTTAGTGTGACACCAAAAGGCTAAACCAAATCTGTCTCACCCAATAAATGTTTGAAATCTGAATGCCTGAATTGTACTCTGCCCTAGCCTTCTATCGTAGACAGCCTTGGACACCACCCCAGATTGATAAGATCTTTGAGATTTAATGATGTGCTTAACGACAACGCATCAGCTATGGGTGGCTTTGATGACACCTTGGATATGGGTTTATTTAATGGGATGGATGATATTCCCATTGAGCAGTAGGAGAGGTAAGAGGCGAAGGAGGAGGTGCTATTATTGTAGGATCGAGTATGACAGATTTGGAGGGGAGGTTGATAGTGATCGAGAGCCAGAATCACAGAGACAAAGAAAACATTTTTATGTTATTCACACACGGCCGAATATCACAGTCACGGTACCACATTACAGAGAAGAAGAGAACAGTTTATTTATTCGCATGCATCGAATATGACAGTCACAGCTCCGTGTTCACAGAAAAAAAAATGATAGTTTTATTTCATTCGCATGCAGCCCAAAAATTACAGTCACGGTCAAAAATTACAATCACAACCAAAAATTACAGTCACGGCTGTTTATTCCTAAGTTGCAAAAGAATGGCATCTTTTTCGCATAATGCCACGTGATTATCTTCTCGATTTAGCAACTTTTTCATCCCTTGTGCATGCCTTTGTTTCCCTTTTTAAAGGTTCTTAGGTGGCGCTCCATTTCCAGCTGGCGGCCCTACGTTTCCTCTTCCAGAACCTTTCGTTTCGCCTCCCCGTGTCGCTTCATCGCCCAGGTATTTGACACGTGTCACTTTTCGCCTCTTTGTCTTCATCTTTCGACGTGAAAATATGCCCTGTCGCGATATCGCGACGTATTTCTCACGCGCCCCCTTTCTTCTATTTTGGTCGCGATATCGCGACATGTCGCGATATCGTGATGTCCTTCTACTGTGCCTTCGTCCTGAAGCTGTGGTCGCGATTTCGTGACCTCCGTACTGTCGAAGCTTCTGTTTTCATTGCGATCACGATTTCGTGACCCTCCGTCCGCCTTAGCCTCCGTCTCTGGTCTTTGGTCGCGATTTCGCGACATGTCACGAAATCATGACATGTCGCGATTTCGTGACCCTCCGTCCGCCTTAGCCTCTGTCTCTGGTTTTGGTCACGATTTCGTGACATGTCACGAAATCGTGACATGTCACGATTTCGCGACCCTCCATCCGCCTTAGCCTCTGCCTCTGGTTTTGGTCGTGATTTCGCGACATGTCACGATTTCGTGACCCTCCATCCGCCTTAGCCTTCGTCTTTGGTCTTTGGTCACGATTTCGTGACCCTCCATCCACTCTACCTTGCTCTGATTTGGTCACGATTTCGTGACCCTTCGCCCGCCGAAGACCTGCTTCCTGATTTGGTCACGATTTCGTGACATGTCATGATTTCGCGACCCTCTGTCGGCCTTAGCTTCTTTTTTTTTTTTCAAAACACTTAGACAAATTTGGTTGGTGCAGGATTGCTCTGCTGCCCTCGGATGCTCCTGCATCAGACACCCGGGGTAGATTGAGAAGTGATCCTCACTTCTGAACTATTGGAGGGAGACCCAGGCGGTCAACCTCCATTTTAGACAACCAAGTTGCATCTTCTACCGGTCTGCCCTTCCACTTGACCAAATATTCAAAATACTATCTGTTTCTGGTACTTCTGCCTTCTCTTGTGTCCAGTATTTCCTCTATCTCATCTGTGGTTGGAGTAGATGTTGGAATACTCCACAACTCTGCACATGGTGCCTCACTACTATCCCCTTCATGGTATTTTACTAAATCTGATATGTTAAAAATAGGTGAAATGTCAAGCCCACTTGGCAATTCCACTTTATATGCATTGCCTGACTCCCGTTTTTCCAGTATTCTGCAAGGCCCAAATTTCTTCATCTTCAATTTGTTATAAGTTTTGGCTGGAAACCTTTCTTTTTTGAGATGGACCATGACCTCATCTCCCACTTCGAACTCTTTGAACCACCTCTTTTGGTCTGCTCTTGTCTTGTACTGAGTATTCATTTTTGTAATTTGTCTCTTTACTTCTTCATGCAGGCTTTTCATCCGTTTCGCAAATTCCTCAGCCTCGACACTGCACTTTTCTCCTTTATCTAATTTCCTCAGCTCAAAAACATTTCTTGGGTTGTTTCCATATATGACTTGGAATGGAGATTTGTTTGTACTCTTGTTGACAGAATTGTTGTATGCAAATTCCGCTACGGCAAAACCAAATCCCATCCCTTGGGTTTATCTGCTATCAAGCATCTTAATAAATTACCCAGACTTCTATTTACCACCTCTGTCTGTCCATCAGTCTATGGGTGGTATGCAGAACTGAACTTCAGATCTGTCTTCAACTTCTTCCACAATGTTCTCCAAAAATATCCAACAAACTTTGTATCTCTGTCAAAAACTATGCTTTTTGGTAGACCGTGAAGTCGTACCACTTCCTTGAAAAATAACCCTGCAATGTGAACCGCGTCACTTGTTTTATGGCAGGGAATAAAATGTGCCATCTTGGAGAATCTGTCAACCACCACAAATACGGAGTCATTTCCCCTCTGTGTTCTCGGCAACCCAAGAATGAAATCCATGTTGATGTCCTCCCATGGCCTCTCAGGTACAGGTAACGGCTGATATAATCCTGTGTTCTGCCTCACTCCTTTTGCCATCTGGCATATTCTGCAACTTTGCACAAACTTGTTCACATCCTGCTGTAGTTGCGGCCAATAATAGTTCTCACTCACCAGGGCAATGGTCTTATCCCGGCCAAAATGTCCAGCCAGTCCTCCGCTGTGTTTCTCTTTGACTAAGTTTTCCCGCATGGAACTCCTTGGAATGCATAATCTACTTCCTTTGAACAACATTCCATCTTGGATTAGAAAATCCAACCATTTTGTCCTGTCCACAGTAACAGGTGCCGAGCAAGCCTTCCAGGCTTCTACAAAATCAGGATCTTTCGGGTACAGGCCCTTCAGTTCTTCGAATCCTACCACTTCCACTGTCATTTCAATCAGCAAATTCTGCCTTCTACTTAAGGCATCTGCAACTCTGTTTGATTTTTCGCTTCTGTGCTTTAACACAAAGGTATAGCTTTGGAGAAACTCAACCCACTTCAAGTGCCTCTGGTTCAGTTTTCCCTAGCTGTTTATATACTTGTAAGGCCTGATGATCAGTATATAACACAAACTCTTTTGGCAGCAAATAATGTCTCCACTTCTTCAAGGACTGAACTATGGCATAGAATTCTTGATCATACACTGAATACTTTTTCCTGGCATCATTGAGTTTCTCATTGAAGTAAGCAACGAGGCTTACCTTCTTGACTCAGCACAGCTCCAATGGCACTACCACTGGCATCACAGTCTACCTGAAATACCTTATTAAAGTCTGGAAGTGCTAAAACAGGTTGCTCAGTGACCTTCTTCTTCAACATATCAAAGCTTTTGTCAGCTCCCAAGGTCCACTTAAAGTCTTTCCTATCCCCTCTCATTGTCTCTGTAAGGGGTGCACAAATACTGCTGAAATTTTTGATGAATTTCCTGTAAAAACTGGCTAAACCATGAAATGATCTCACTTCAAAAGTGCTTCTTGGAGTAGGCCATTCAATGATAGCCCTCACCTTTTATGGGTCCATCTTTAGACCTTCAACTGAGACGACAAATCCAAGGTATACCAACTCCTTCTTCACAAAATTGCACTTCTTCAAGTTGATCAACAAGCTGTTCTTCCCTCAGCTTCTCAAAAACCCTCCTGATGTGCATCAGGTGCTCTTCCAGGGTTCTTCTGAATATCAAAATGTCATCCAAATAGACAATAACAAACTTGCCTAAGAACTCCTTTAGCACTTCATTCATCAACCGCATGAAAGTGCTTGGTGCATTGGTTAGCCCAAATGGCATGACCAACCACTCATATAAACCTTCTCTGGTTTTGAAAGTAGTTTTCCACTCATCTCCTTCTCTGATCCGAATCTGATGGTAGCCACTCTTCAGGTCAATCTTGGTGAAGTACTTGGCTCCACTCAAACAGTCCATAATATCATCCATCCTTGGTAATGGAAATCTGTATTTGATGGTGATCTTGTTTATAGCTCGGGAGTCTGTGCACATCCTCCACTCCCCATCCTTCTTTGGTGCTAGTACTACAGGTACCGCACATGGACTCAGGCTTTCTCGAATCAGTCCCTTTTTCAACAACTCATGGACTTGTCTGCTCAGCTCCTCACTTTCCACAGGAGTCATTCTGTGGGCTGCCTTGTTGGGTAAACTAGATCCGGGTACCAAATCAATATGGTGACTGATCTTTCTCATCGGTGGTAAACCCTCAGGCACATTGTCTGATATGATGTCTGGAAATTCTTCTAACAGGTGTTCGGCCTCTGTTGGAACATCTATGTACTGTTCTTTCTTAACAGTAGGGATTAATGCATAACACATTGAATCCCTCTTTAGACCTTCCAAAAATTGTCTTCCTTCCACCAGGCGGATTCTGGCACTACTACACACTTTCTCATCCACTTCCTTCAGTGGCTTCAATTTGTGACGTACTCCATCCTTCGTTAGAGAGTACGTATTTGCATGCCCATCGTGCACTGCACGTCTATCAAATTGCCATGGTCTTCCCAACAACAAATGGCAAGCATCCATTGGCAATACATCACATAGGACCTCATCTTGATAATTCCCAATGTGAAATTTGACCAAGCACTATTCACTGACAAGTGCTCTGTGGTCTTTCTGCAACCATGCAATCCGATATGGATGCGGGTGCTTCCTCTTCCCCAAATTCAACTTAGTAACCATCTCTTCTGAAACTAAGTTGTCTGTGCTACCATTATCAATGATAACATTGCAGACCTTCCCTGCACATTTGCACCTTGTGCGAAACAGGCTCTTCCTCTGTTCTGGTTCTTTTTCCTCATTCAACAGTGTTCTTTTCATCATCAACACTTCTCCTCCTTCTGCCTCTTCAGAGTGTTCTGACTCTGCACCTTCATCTGCCACAGCAGCTCTGGCATGACCCTCAGGTCTCCTGTCCATCCTTTCTTGGTGTTGAGGACATTCGTATGACCGGTGTCCTTCTTCTCCACACTGGAAACAGGTTCCATGGAATACCCCTCTTCCATACCCACGTCCAGGTCTACCTCTTCCTCTCTGGTAGTCATTGTTTTGATCACGCGGGCGGTAGGTATTCTCCTTTTTCTGTTCCTAGGGTTTGCTTGTTTCCCCAGTCTTCTTCTGGTCTCGGTAATTTCCTCCATCGGTTCTTCCATCGGTTCTTCCACCACGATCCCTTCCTCTCTGGTTGCCTTCGAATCTTCTATTTAGTTTCTCTTCTACCTTCAAGGCCAACTGGTATGCATCTTCTATGGTGGCTATTCTGATCAAGTTGAGCTCTTCCTGAATGTTCATTCTCAACCCGTTGATGTATCTAGCTACCTTCTCCTTATTAGCCCCCGAATGGCCAGTTCTGATGGAGATCTTGTAGAATTCTTCTGTGTATTCTTGGACAGACTTGCCTGCTTGCCTCAGACTCTACATTCTCCTCAATAGGTCCAACTCGTAATCCATGAGAATAAATTGTCTCTTCAGCTTCTCCACCATTCGGTCCCATCTGGTTATTTTCTCCTTTCCATTTTTATTTCTTTCGAGTTGTATTCCTTTCCACCATAAACTAGCATGGCCTTTTAATCTTGTTTTTGCAAATTTTATCCGGTCTGGATCCGCCACCTCCTCATACTCAAAGTATTCTTCCATATCGTTGATCCAGTCAATCAACTCTTCTGGGTTGAGGTGCCCAGAATATGTAGAGACATCAAACTTTGGTCTCTTCTCGGCCTGAGATAGAGCTTTCAACAGTCTAGCTTCAGAAGGATCCAATGCATCTTCATCATCTGATGGACCCTCAGTTTCCCAGGCTTCATCGTCACTCTGTTCTTCTCCCTTAGGTTCGGTCCTTTTTCGCAATTCTTCCTGCAGGGCTTGCACTTGTCTTTGCAACGCTCTGAAATCTTCATCCTGCGCCACATTTCTCCCATGACCACGATTTCTTTTTGGAGGCATCCTGCTCACGATTTCTCTATTACACTACTCAGGCACTCCCATTCTCTCTTCTCAGAATCCTTCCATAGATCCTGGTGCAAACTGCCTCACGTTCGACATTCTGTTTGCACACTCAGAATCACTCGCTCTGATACCACTTGATCGAGAGCCAGTATCACAGAGAAAAAGAAAACATTTTTATTTTATTCACATGCAGCCGAACATTACAGTCACGGCACCACATTCACAGAGAAGAAAAGAACAGTTTTATTTATTCGCATGCGTCGAATATGACAGTCACAACACCGTATTCACAGAGAAAAAGGAATAGTTTTATTTCATTCGCATGCAGCCCAAAATTACAGTCATGGTCAAAAATTACAATCACAGCCAAAAATTACAGTCATGGCTGTTTATTCCTAAGTTGCAAAAGAATGGCATCTTTTTCGCACAATGCCACGTGATGATCTTCTCGATTTAGCAACTTTTTCATCCCTTGTGCATGCCTTTGTTTCCCTTTTTAAAGGTTCTTAGGTGGCGCTCCATTTCCAGCTGGCGGCCCTTCGTTTCCTCTTCCAGACCTTTCGTTTCGCCTCCCCGTGTCGCTTCATCGCCCAGGTATTTGACACGTGTCACTTTTTGCCTCTTTGTCTTCGTCTTTCGACGCAAAAATATGCCCTATCGTGATATCGTGACGTATTTCTCACGCACCCCCTTTCTTCTGTTTTGGTCGTGATATCGCGACATGTCGCGATATCGCGACGTCCTTCTACTGTGCCTTCGTCCTGAAGCTATGGTCGCGATTTCATGACCTCCGTACTGCCAAAGCTTCTATTTTCGTTGCGGTCATGATTTCGTGACATGTCACAAAATCATGACATGTCATGATTTTGTGACCCTCCGTCCGCCTTAGCCTCCGTCTCTGGTCTTTGGTCACAATTTCATGACATGTTACGAAATTCGCCTTAGCCTTCGTCTCTGGTCTTTGGTCATGATTTTGTGACATGTCACGATTTCGTGACCCTCCGTTCGCCTTAGCCTCCGTCTCTGGTCTTTGGTCACGATTTCGCGACATGTCACAATTTCGCGACCCTCCATTTGCCTTAGCCTCTGTCTATGGTCTTTGGTCGTGATTTTGCGACCCTCCATCCGCCGAAGCCTCTGCCTCCTAATTTGGTTGCGATTTCGTGACCCTTCACCCTCCGAAGACCTGCTTCCTGATTTGGTCACGATTTTGTGACATGTCGCAAAATCGTGACATGTCGTGATTTCGTGACCCTTCGTCGGCCTTAGCTTCTTTCTTTTTTTTTTCAAAACACTTAGACAAATTTGGTTGGTGCAGGATTGCTCTACTGCCCTCAGATGCTCCTGCATCAGATAGCCTTAAAGACTGCTGGTGAGACTGCTCAGAAGGCCTTTGAGGATAGATGTGCTAAGATGGTAGAGGAGATGGAGTAGCTAAGGGTAGAGGTGCAGAGGGATCGATCTGTAGTGGAAGCTTGAGATGTACATATTATGAAGCTATGAGCTGATATGGAGAGGTAGCAGTAGGCACGAGAGAGAGCTACGAGAGCCTAGGTGGTAGGGGAGGTTCCATATGATATGGTTACTCTGAGGGTGGAGCTAGATAAACTATGGAGTGGTAGTGAGTTTGGGAGAGGGTTGTTGGCTACAGATGCAACAATGTGGGCAACTTGTGAGTATTCTCTAGGGATGCATGGGATCCCACTCCCTGATTATGACTAGGTGGTGTCACAGTCTAGGACATAGTCATGAGTATAGATATAGTCTCAGCATAGTCATCAGAGCATAGCATTAGTGGGTCAAAGAGGCATGAGGATTGAGGTGCAAGATGTGGCATCGGGTGGTGATGTGGTTGCTGGTTTAGGGGTGGTGTTGTCTCCTATAGGGGCTCAGGGATCAAGAGTGAGGGTAGAGTCTAGTAGGGCTACAATGGCACGTGGGATAGCACAAGGGAGGGTGAGCCATGAGGGGAGTGGAGAGGCTCCTAGTGGTAGTTAGGTTGATTATCATTGTAGCCTATGGGTAGTTTTGGATTATGTATGGTGGGCATGGTCCCAGGTTGTAGCCTACGGGTATTTTTTATGGACTACATATATATATACCTTTTTGTTTTGGCTATTATATATACATGTGTTATGATGTTGATTTGAATGTGTTTGAATTGTGTTTGCATAGATAGCATAGTATAATTTATGAGTATGTACAATGAATGGATATACATATGTGGTAGGGTGTAGATATATGATCATACTGTAGTGTAGATATATTGTAGAATGATGTGAAGGATTGTATGTTAAATGCAATGCAATGTGATGTGATGTGAATGAAATTTGTAGTAAATGCATGTAACATAGATGTGATGATGCAATGTGAGAGAATGCATGTAAGATAAATGCATTGATGTGATGTTTGATGACTCTATGTAACATAGATGCATAGATGCATGTATGAGAGGACTAAAATATGCAAAGGAAGCACTTGTATCATTGCATGTACCTATGTGAATGTGATCCATTCCATAATCTCAGGGATGTAGGATGGTATAAGGTATATGTAATGGCTTTGACCAACATAGTTTTGGTAATCAAATCTCAAACCAAAAACTATGCAAGTGTTTGTGACAACTCATAACTAATATGACTGGTTCAAAGTCTATCATGGACCTATGTGTGTAAATGAGTGAGGTTCATTTATCCATTTTGAGGGAGGTAGGATTAACCCATTGTAGACATGGCCGAACTAGCTAGCTCATCCATAAGCGAACAATGATCTGTACAAAATAAGGTCGCTAATGTGATAGATATGTCACCACTTGTAAGACTATTCCACTGGTAGGCAGGCTCTTGGAGCCTATTGCTAGCGATGGAAATCATCCCATGATGTTATGTTAAACCTAAGGACCAAAGGCGATGAAGCATAACAATGGTGATATCTGGAGGCTTTTCCTTTTGTTTTCTACCCCTCGTTTATTGCTTGTGTATGTTTTGTGGTGCTCTTTTTCTTTCTTTTTCTTTTTTTTGTATGGGCGTTGGCTTTTGTTTTCTACCTATTTTTCTTATTTTTTCTTATGCTTATCCCTTTGTTTATCCCTAGGTCGTATGTTGACCATGCAAGTGATAGGATGAGCAGGGGAAACCATTTTCTAGATGGTGATATCTACGCAAGGTGTTATCTTCCCTAGACTCAAAACTTGTTTAATGTGTAACCTGTGTGAATGGTCCATGAGAGAAGTTGAACCAGCCTAAAGAACTATAAGGAGTGTGTAAAACCTATCAGCTAGAGGTGACATTTGATTGACTGAACTAGTGAGTGGTCAAAGCTTAACAAGACACCTATGTATACCCTAATCCTAAAAAGGGGGAATGGACATCCAGGTGGTGATGCTAACAAGTGCATATGTTACTCTTATTGAAGGTACATTTTTTGGGGGAAGAATATACAAACTTGAAATGAAATTATAATGAAAAACATATGGATATATGCAATGGGTGTAATGTAAATGATGCAAGTGGGGAATGCAATATCTACAAGAGGAAGCTCATGAAGTGTAGAGGGAGAAGTTTGGAAAACTTATCTACATATGAGTATGGTGTATCATCATGACAAAAGTGAGATGATGTGATAATGGTTGCCCCAACGTGTGGGGTGTGTGTGTAATAGGTAAATAAATTATGACCTATGGGAATGCATGCGGTAATCACAAAAAGAGGAAGGATGTGAAGGTGGGATTTATAGATGGAAGAAATGAGAAGAAATAAGCATTGGTAACCAACAAGATGAGGGGATTACCAAAGACAAATGAAGATAGAAGAAAGAAAGTAGATCAACGTAGGTATGTAGCCACTCGAAGCATGACCATACAACTATATGAGGAAGTAAGAAGAAGTAGAGGAAGAGGTAAGAAGGAAGATGAAGAGAAACTATTGATGGGTGAAGTGACGTGGGTCAGGTCATGAGTGAGGAGGTGAAGCGATGATGCTGCTTGGGCTTTGATGGTTTGTGTAGTTGGACATATGGTGAATGTAGTAGGATGGCACTGTCAAAGATTCATGTGATGGCAAAGTTTGAGGAATGATGTGATGTGGGGGACTTTGAAGTTGGGTGGATGAATGGGAATGCTTAGATGATGGGATGTGATCACCAATCAACATGTTGTCTACCAAGGTTTCAAATGTATGGTAGGTGTCAATGTCATGACCTAGTTGGTGATGGTATATATAAAATTGATGTTCATGGTAATTTTATGGTTTGGGATGTGATGGGTCAATAGGCCTGATTTTAGGTAATACTAGGAGGCCTTGGTGAAGGAGATGGTGAAATATTTTGGATAATGGTGTGGATGGGATAGGCATGGGGTAGATGTAGGGATCCATGGGAGGTGTGTGGGAAGTGGATGGAGTGAGGTTGAATGGTGGAGGAGTGGGTCAAGATTTGGATGTGGGGTGAACCCTAGGATGAGGAATGGACCTGGGTGGAGGTGAAGATGTATGGGGTATGGTGGACTAGTGAGTAGATGTGAGGCAATGACAATGGCTCAAATGTAACTCGAGAGCCTCGAGTCGAGCTAAGATGTGTTGGATATCAGGATGTGGAGGTGATAGGATTGGAGAAGGTGGAGAGTGAGACTCCAATGGATAAGGGGTGAAGTATGGGTGTGAAGTGGAGTTTGCATGAGGTGATAATGGGGGTGAGTGGAATAAATTTATAGATTGTGAGGTTGGTTGGAATGGTAGGCCACGAAGTGGTGAAGGTGGCATCTAGAGGATGGGTGGTGTAGGAGATGGTTATGGGTAATGCCATGTGTGGGATGGAGGTATGCACGTAGAAGTGGCTTGGGAAGCATGTGACTGAAGGGCTTGAGCATATGGAGACATCCCACTCGAAAGTGGGGGAGGTAGGCATGAAGGACGTGCAGGATGAGGTGTGTATCCTCGATTGGGAGGGTGGTAGGTTCCTAAAGGATGGTGAGGGGAAGAGGATGGTGAGTAGGGGTTCCTTGCATCCTTAGGTGGAGGTGGAGGAGACCCTTGGGTGTGAATATGGGAGCTTTCCTCCTTTTCATCAAAGGAGGATAGGGAGACTTGACTATCTCCTGAATGAGGTGAGTAGGATGACCCTCTAAGGTGAGGTGAAAGGCGTCGGGGTGGAGTGTGATGGTCTAAATGGAAGGAAGGTGAAGATTATCTAGTATGAAGAGTAGTAGGTGGCCTAGCTAGATCAGCTGGTGTAATCGGTACTAGGGGTGGTGTTGGATGGTCTTGCATGGTGGGATGTTGGGATGTTGGTAGCAAGTGTGTATGGTCATGTATCTCTACTGATGGTGTAGCGGTAGATGATGTGAATCCTACAAAAATAAATAGATACCAATAGCATATAAATGACATAAAAAGCAAAAGTACATGTATAATGCAATTATAAAATAAAAGGTATGCATGTATCATGATGTGCATAGTGGGTGATGTGTTTGTGAATAGCAATGTGTACTATTTGTGATAGTGAATGCCTATGTGGGCTAGGCATTGAATGCATGAAGGTGAAGGATATTAATAGGTTCAGGTTTAGTGAGACCTTCGAGATTAGCCAAGCGGTAGGCACCTGAACCAAATTTGTGTGTGATTATGAAGGGGCCCAACTAGTTTGGGGTAAACTTGTCTCGTTGTTGGTGAGGTTGACTTGTGATTTGTTGGTTCTCTTTGAGAACTAGATCACCAATTTGGAATTCATGTTGATGTACCTTACTATTGTAGGCATGATGAAGGTGATCTTGGTAGACACGTGTGTGCTCGATGGCATGGATACGATGCTCATCAAGGAGTGTTAGTTGATCGAGGTGGGCTTGATGAGCGGTGTCATCATCAATGAATTCTTTCATAGATACCTATAAGGAAGGTATCTCTAGTTCTAGGGGCATAATGGCTTCGGTGCCATAGACCAGTGAGAAAGGGGTTGCCCTAGTGGGAGTACGTATGCTCATACGGTAAGCCCACAAAGCTAAGGGTATTTGGTTATGCCAGTCATGATGAGATTCTGCTACTATTTTGTGAAGTATGGAATAGATTGTTTTATTTGTAGCTTCTACCTGGCCATTACCCTGTGGGTAGTATGGGGTAGAGAAACTATGATGGATGTTGAATTTGGCATAAAGGGCATGAATAATTTTGTTCTTGAAGGATTTCCCATTATCAAAGATGATTTGGGAAGGAATTCCAAAGCGACATATGATATGGTCTATGATAAATATCATGATCTTAGCTCCTATGGTCTGGACAAGTGGGATGGCTTCGACCCACTTTGTAAAATATTTTATGGTTGTAATGATGAATTTGTGATTGCTTGATGAAGTAGGTGTGATTTGTCCAATAAGGTCGAGGCCCCATTGCGAAAAAGGCCACATGGATTGGATTGGTTGGAGCGCTTGAGATGGAAGGTGTGTGAGGTTTGCATGTTGTTGGCACTTGACACAATACCTCACGTATTCACAACAATCATGTTCCATCTTTGGCTAGTAATATCCCATGTGAAGGATGCATTTTGTGATTGCCATGCCACTAAAGTGGCCACCATAAGTACCATCATGGGTTTCTTGTACAACCCATTGAGATTCATGGGGTTCTAGGCAATGCAAGAGGATGCCATCATAGCTGCGGTGATAGAGGATGTCCCCCAACAATGTATAGTGAATCACTCTTTGTTTGAATGCTCGATGATGAGCATGTGGTAGGTCGCATGGTAGGAATCCTAACTTGATATAATATTTTATCTGTGCAAACCAAGGGTCATGTGGTTCGGTATCGACCACATGAATGCCACCATCATCTATAGGAGATGTAGGTGATATGGCAGATTGGGTGAGTGTGTGAATGGATACAGATGTGGTGTCTGATGATGGGTTTTGTGGTATTAATGATCCTAAGGAGGCCATTGTATCTACAAAATGGTTTGATGATCATGGAGTGGCTTCGATATCATACCACTCAAATTGGGAAAGAAGTTGTTGTGCAATCTGTTTGTATTGTTGGAGAACTGGACAATGACATTGCCAGATCTCTTGCACTTGGTTCACTATCAAGAGGGAATCACCTATGATGTGGAGGTATTTGATATGCATGGCATGGGCCTATTTTAATCCTAGGATTAAGGCTTCATATTTTGCATTGTTGTTTGTACAAGGGAAGTCCAATTTAAATGAGAAGGGGAGTGGTTCCCCTTCGGGTGTGAAGAAAATAATGCCTGCACCCCTAGCATGAGTGCATCGAGAGCCATCAAAGAATAGGGTTAGGTCAGCTGGTGTCTCTGGCTCAACATACTCTTCAACTTCTATTATGTGGAAGATGGAATCATCAGGAAGTTGAATGAGGAGAGGTTGGTCATCAAGCAAGGGAGCTTCTGCAAGTTGGTCTGCGATGACCTATCCTTTAATGGATTTTTGTGAAATGAATTCTAGGTCAAATTCAGTTAGAAGCATGATCCATTTTGTTGTGCGGGAGTTGTGATAACTTTTGTTCATCATGTATCGAAGGGGATTGTCTCGAGCGATGACAAAGGTTGTGTGATTTAACATATAATGGTGAAGTTTTTGGGTGGCGAAGACTACAGCTAGGCATAGCTTTTCCATGTACCCGTATCTAACTTCATAGCTGACTAGCGTATGACTTATGTAATATATGGCTTGCTCTTTGTCGAGCACATTATTTTGAGCTAGCAATGTACCTAGCACAAAATTTATGGCTGAGATGTACAAAATTAGCGGTAGTTATGGGTGTGGGGGAGACATAACTGGTGGGGAAGTGAGGTAAGTTTTGATAGCATCAAAGGCTTGTTGGTAGTTATCATCCCATTTAAAATTGACTCCCTTTTGCAAGATATGATTGAATGGTTTGCACTTGTCTGATAGTTGTGCTATGAAGCGATGAATGGAGGTTATCTTGCCCTGGAGGCTGCACAATTGTTTTAAGGTAGTAGGTGGGGGCATCTCGATGATGGCCTTTACTTTGTTAGGGTCTACCTCAATGCCATGTTGGGTGATAATGAACCCTAGAATCTTGCCGAAGGTAACTCCAAAGACACACTTCTTTGGGTTAAGGTGGACATTATGCTCTAATAAATGGTCAAAGATCTTGTGGAGATCTTCTAGGTGTTGTGAGCATTTCTTGGACTTTGTGATGAGGTCATCTACATAATATTCCATGCTTTTGTGCATGTAATCATGAAAGATATAATTCATGGCATTGGTAGGTTGCCCTAACATTTTTAAGGCCAAAAGGCATGACCTTGTAGCAAAAGGTCCCCTAGGGGGTTGTGAATGATGTCTTGTGTTGATCAATGAGGTTGATCTTGATTTGGTTGTAACCAGAGAATCCATCCATGAGGGAGATCATCTCATGGCCTACGATAGAATCGATGAGTGAGTCGATGTTAGGTAGTGGGAAGTTGTCTTTGGGATAAGCTTTGTTTAAATCATGAAAGTCAGTGCAGACATGAACTTCATCGGATGGTTTTGGTACTGGAACCATGTTGGAGACCCATTCAGGGTAATCTATGGGTACTATAAAATCTACGTCTAGGAGCTTTTGTAGCTTATATTTGATTAGTAATACAACTATTGGGTGCATGCATCATAGTTTTTGTCTTACAGGTTTGGCATCTTTGTCTAGCATGAGGTTGTGGACTACAAGGGTGGGATCAAGGCCTAGCATATCCTTGTAGGACCATGTAAAGACTCTGATATACTTTCAAAGGAAAGTAGTGAATAAAATGTGCTCTTCGGGTGAAAGGCTTGTGGCTAGTTTAATGATGTGGGGATTTTTGGGGTTATCATCGATATCTACATCGATGGTTTCTTCTATGAGCATGTGAGAACCATCACGTAGTTGTTCTAGAACTGGAATGAGGTGGAGGTCATCGATGGCCTTGGTAATATCATACTCATCATCTAGATAGATGTCTGTGTGGTGCACCTATGGTATGTGAGGTGGTGTAGAGGGTGAAGGAGCATTTGTAGCATGCAAGACATGAGGTGAAAGTAAGAAATCTTGGGGTATTGGTATGGGTGAGATGTGTATGAGATCAATGAAATTGGGGTTTGGTGTGTCATCACGGGTTGGTTGGTGTGTGTATCAAAGTGGGGAGAAAAGATCCACATCGACCATATTAATTAATGTTGTGGGGGATGTGGGTGGTGAAGAGTCTGATGATGATGACTCAATAATCTGTGAGCATCCTAAGAGGCTCAATGGAGGGTGCAAGATAATCGATGGAGAATATGGTCGAGTAGCAGATCGATGGAGTTGTTGATGGATAGGTAGGAATATGGCTAAATATGTTGGTGATGGTGGTGGAGATGTCATGTCATGCTCTAGGTGATGAGCATTTAAGGACAAGACAAATTGGCTTATCAATTCATCGACACAACATGATGATGTGGTGTCGAAACAAGGGGTTTCTTGGAAGAAATCACATGGAACTATGATGGTAGAGTGAGGTGATGGGTTGTCCTCTAGGATGTCCATGTCAATGTATTCTTCCAAGGTGTGTGTTGGAAGTGGGGAAGGATGTAGGGAGAGGTCCTGGAGCTCATCCTCTAGTGTGTGGATGATGGTTGGGTGATAACCTAAGCTAGATTTATCCGTAGGTAATTGTACATGAGGGTTAATGGGTGTATGCAACCCTTGTTCATAGTGGCCTAATCCAAATCTATGCCAATGGAAGTATTGAAGGTAGCATAAGGTGAAATAGGGATTAGCCATGTGATCTAGTGTACCACAAAAGCTAGATTATGGTGGTGGAGGGACTACAGGTGGGAGTGAAGAACTGACTCCTGCAAAGTTGGTGTGATTGTTGGGGATCCTAATTGTATAATGGTTCTGATGGTCAAAATCGAGGTTGAGGGATGGCCGAAGTCTTGTGTGGACTGGATGATAGGTGGATGTATGCGGGCATCACACATTGTAATCCCTTGGGCCTAAATTTGTCATGAATATGGAAATGCATGGTGATGTATGTGATGGTGAATGAGGTGGTGAATCTAAATCAGAAGATGATGGTGCAATATAAGATTCTCTTATAGTGGTAGTAGAAGGGTGTAGTAATTGGTCATCAAGGTGAGAAGCTCATTGCTCCCACTCATGGCATTCAGCTATGGTAGCTGGGATAGGGTGGTTTTCCTATGGGAATTATGAAGGAGGAGAGGATGTTGGTGCTGGACTACGTGGGGAGGTGAATGACCTAGGTCATGGGTGAAATGGAAGGGGAGGTGTTTGTGGTGTAGGGAGGATAGGGGTTTCCATAGGGGAAGATGGGTGAGGTGGAGTGGCAAGGTGCAAGGGAGATGGTGATGATGGTTGTGGTATCACAAGTAGGAGTTTTGGATGATGATGGCTAAGATGGTGGTGGTGGCCACAAGGATGGTGGTGAGAAAGGTATGGTAGTAGGGTTAGGTGCTATAGAAGGTGGTGCTAATGGTGCTGACATCGAGGTGTGTGTCCTTGATGAGGATTATGGTAGTGAAGTGGATGTTGGGGAAGATGTCGATGCTCCAACAGATTGATGGGAAGAGATGGGAAAGAGTTGCATGGAAGAAGAGGAAGGTGTAGGTGGGAGGTCTATGATGTTGCAAAATTTGAAGGGATCCCCATCGGTAGGAATACAATGGACAAGTCCATCATGGATATATTTAATGTAATGATGTAGTGTGGAAGGGATGCACTACATGTCCCTAATCCATGGGTGACCAAGGAGGATATTATATTGCATCTCACCTTGGATGATGTGGAAAAGGATGGAGATGGTACGGATACCTACTTAGATGGGTAAGATGATGGATCCTACTATGGGTCTCATGGAACCATCAAATGCATGAAGGTCGAGAGATGGAGTGGTAAAATGGGCTGGTGGGATATGCAAGTGATGCAATGCCACTATGGAGATAATACTAATGGAGGAACCAGTATCAATGAGGACACGCTTGTAGGTGATGTCATTGATGGTTGCTTGGATATGGAGAGGAGGATCTACTCCTTCTCCTACTAGTTCTGTGATCTCATGATCATGGAAACTAATGGAGGGTTGAAGGCATCATGGGATGTTCCCTACAAATTTTATGAAGGCATTCATGTCATGTGTCTCCAAATCGATGGAGCGTAGGATGTCATTCAATGCCTCATGATGGGGTTGAGATTGTTGTAAGAGGTCAAAAATGGATAGTCGAGTGGGGGTATTATATAATTGGTGGGTAAGGCTACCATGGATTGTAATGATATTTTGTGGTGGAGGTGGTATGGCACTAGGAGTCATGGAGGACTATGGTGATGTGAATTGGATTGGTGGGGAAATAATAGGTGTTGTTTGGTATGATGGGTATCATTGGTTTTGAGTGGTAAGGTTGATCATACCCACTACACTACGTGATGGGGGATCATGTTGGACATTGTTTACTTATCTAGGTGGCCCTAGAGGATTGAATGGTGGTCTTTGGGGGTTAGTCCCCCTGTGGTTAGGTAAGGGGTTCTGGAAGATCCCTAGGTTTTGATTTTTTGGGGTAAGGGGGTTTGAAACTTGGATGGTACCCCTATCAATGAGGTCTTGGACTTGACCATGGAAAGAGTGACAAGAATCGATATCATGGCTATGCTATCGATGGTATTGGTAGAAGGCTTGCTCATTGTATCCATGAGGCTTAGGTAGGTTTGGATCCAATGGTTGGATCTCAGGTAGGATGATGTGACCTCCCTCATATAATCTCTGGAAGAGGGTTGGTAATGGTTTAAAAAGTGGTGTGAGATTATGCTGTTGGGCCTATGGGTGCATGCCATGAGGCTTCTGGGGCCTAGGAGGGGGAGGTGCATTGGTTTGAAAGATTTTTTGTCATGGAAGAGGGGGTTGTGGAATCGGTGTAGGTGCTAAGGTAGTAGCTGCCACTTGATTGGCTTGTGGTGGTCGAGGGAAGGGTTGGTTGGGAGTATTTCTATTAAAATGGAAGTTAGAATTGTAGTTGGGCTTCTGTCTTAACTTGATTTTGCCTTATTGGACCTTGATGTCCTCAATTACTTTGGCTTGGGCAATGGCTTCTTCAAAGGTATGACTTTGATGAAGCTGTAGGGAGGTGGAAATGTGTTTGTGGCAACTCTTGGAGAAGAGTGTCACTAGCTCAGTGGTAGGGAGGCTATGGGTGAGGTCATGGATGATCGATCTCCATCTCGACACAAATTTGGTGATGGGTTCATCGTCAGCCTATCGTAAGGCGTAGACATCTGAGAAGTTAGTCTTCTTTTTAATATTTATGGAGAAGTGTTCTAAAAAGGAGTTGGCCAATTATTCGAAGGTATACAGGCTATGGCATGGGAGCATGTTATACCAATCTAAGGCTTTTCCCACAAGTGAGAGGGAGAAGGTACGTAACATAAGGGGGTTGCTACTATGAAGTTGGTAGCAAGCTGAGTGATAGTTACTAACATGTTCTCTAGGATCTTCCTTACCTTTGTACTTATCAAACTTTGGGATCTCAAAGTGATAGGGGTAAGGTGGGATAGGAACTGATGGATGAACTGGCTCATTGCAGAGTTCATCATATGTTGGTTTTTGTGGTCCATAACTGGTCATGCGTAGGTTTAACATCTTGACTTCATCTCGTAGGAGTTGAAGCTTAGGTGTTAAGGGTATGGAGGACTATGCTAAGGTGGGTTGAGCTTAGGAATGTGGTGGGTATTGGAGTTGTTGTTCTTCCTAGTATTGAGGGGGGAAGTGTTGCAACTGGTCCTAGTAGGATGGTTGTTGAGCGACGTATGATGTCGTGGCTAGTGGGACACTAGGCTATGGAATGGATGTTTGTTGGGGATAGTAGTATTGTGATTGTGGGATGTGTTGTTGTGGTATGGGTACCTTCTGGGTAGGAGCTTGTTGTAATGGTTGGGTCATAGGCGGTGATGACCATAAAGGGGGAGGTATAAAGAATGTAGATCTAGTAGGTAATGGTGGAGGTATCAAGGCTACTGGTGCTAGGGGTGGTCAAGATAAGGTGTCAAAGGATGGGACCTATCTCTATCCTAAAGGATGGGAGGTGGTAAAACTAAACTATGTAGAGTAGCTTGGAGAGGTAGGAGTGTAGGTTGTGGGTCTTGATCCATAGGTGGGAAGAAGACTAGCAGTTGGGGCCTAAAAAGGAGGAGGAGGTAACCTAAATGTCGATGTAGATGAATGTTGAGCAAAGGATTGGGTAGGGTACATTCCAGACACCTAAGATGGAGGTAGGAATGATGAGGAGGAAGGAGGGTAAGCTTCTAGGGTAGGAGCTTGGGAAGCTGGAGTGAGGAATGTGTCCACTCCCGATTGGGTGTGAGTTGCTGGTTGTTGTTGATATTGCGTGGTTTGGGTTTGAAGATGTGGCTATGATAGGTCCTCAAATATTGGGAAGAAAGGTGATTGGGATGATGATGGTTGAGACTCTTGAGAAGAGTATGGGTGTGATGTTTGAAGGGGTGCTTGTTGCTCCTATAAGGAGGGTTGTTGTTGTGTGGTTTGGAATGATGGCATCTAGGTACCTATGGTAGAGGAGGAAGGGTCTGAGATCATTCCTATAGTAGGGGTGAATGATGCAACCTTGGGGTGAGTGTGGTTCAATAGGGAGGAGTCATTCTCAAAGAGGGATTGAGATAAACTCTGGAAGAAAGGGTGTGCAAAGGTGGGGGACGTAGGTGGAGTCTCCTCATCTATGGTGAAGAATGGGTTAGGTTGTCCTAGAGTAGTGTAGATCACATGATCATAGAATATGGTGGGTGGATTAGGTGATGATACAGGAAAAAGGAGTGGATAATCTTCTATGAGTGAAGTGGTGAGGGCTTCACTCGAAGTGGATGTCTCACCCTGAACCGTCGTGTGTGTATAGCATGGATCAAACTCTATGAGTGGATCGGGTGTGTATGTGGACTTCCCCTTCGTGATCAAAGGAGGAGGGATGGCCTGACTAGAAGGGGTGCTAGGTGCCTCCTCTATAGGGTGCGCTTGCTCGTGTGCACGACTATGGGTAACAATAGGCATGATGATGTGTGTCGTGTCGTGAAGCTTTAGAACCACACAGAAACTGGAGTCTGTGGTCCTGGATGTGATGTGTGAAGGGGGTTGGAAACAACCCTATGATGTGTGGACTCAAACTAAAGTGATAAGCTATGTGGAGCTGAAAAACAAAGTGTTGCGTGGTGTGATGTGCTGAAACCAGTTTGTGATCATGCAAACAACGCGAAACTAGAATCAGTTCTAAATGCAAAAAATAAAGTGTTTTATTCATTTGAGTGTGTTTTGATGTTGATACTTCCTAGGTAAAATCATAGGTAGTGGAGTGAATACTCTAGAATATCAGGAGTGTCATCGGTATAGAACCTCCTGCAACACCCAAAGATGCACATAATAGAACAATATCGTGACGTGCGAATGGTGACCTGTATGGAAGGTGCAGTAAAATGATAACCTAAAGGGGGAACTCACTATGCTAAAATGAGCTCGCTATATCCTCTCATGAGAAGAGGTGGCACTATCTAAGACTTGCTACTAGCATACCTGTAGCACCCTAAAATTGGCATAGTAAAACTTAGAAATAATTAAAATTACCTTAGTAATAATTCAAATTCAAATTTTAACCCCAAAACCGCTCCCAAATCGCTCACTGCCTGTTTCCTCATTTTTTGTGCCATTTTTAGAGTTTTTTTTGTTCGTTTGATGATATCATCACCGATAAGATGATATCACCTCAGATCAGATGATTTCGTCTAGTGAAGAATGTCCAGACGATCTCGTCCCAAACTAATTTGTGCATAGTTAGATTTTGTTTCAATGACGTCTCTAATCCGGGCAAAAGCGTGTCTGCACCGTTAGAGACCTCCCCCATTGGAGATCTTCCAAATTAGGATGATATCCAACCTCCTAACCTCCCTCCTAAGCCTATTTAACCGTAGGACCCCCTCTTGGCATTCCCCCTGGCTAAAATTCCCTGTAACACGAATTCTACATGCATTAGACTATCTTAAACCACCATTTGCATTTGTATTTTTCCAAGTTTGTTTGCAAGAACTTCACTATTTTTCAGCCGGAGCAAGCTCATATCGTTTCAGACGATCCTGTTCAATTCAAGACGATTTCATACCAATCTGAGATGATTTCAACTACAGTCAACATTAGGGGCAATCAGTGCCCAGGTTTTGCATTTTCTCACTTTGTTTGTTGATTTATCCTGCATTTAGTTAAATTTGTTATTATTCCTTATTGTTCTGCATCTTGGAGTTCACCCATATAGCTTATGTGCACAATGAAGTCATAATTTGTCATTAGAATTTCATAATCTACTTGAAATTTTATTTGTGATTATCACCTTAGCATCTATGTTGCCATTTTACACCATTTTTCTCTATTAGAATAGTTGCATTTCTGGTATTTTGTATCTATCTCTCTATTTGCAGGTCTTTGATTAATTCGTCAGATCTCAGATAATCACATAAGATCTTAGACGATCTTGTCAAATTCCAGATGATTTGGACTGTTACAAAAATTAAAACCTTCATCAGACATCCGGATTAGGTATGGTTCTTTAATCTAGCATATTCTTTCTATTTTCTGTCCAAATCTATTTTTTGTATTTATTTAATTTGCATTTTCATAATAAAACACTTAGATTCATCTGGCCAAACCTAGGACTTGGATGTTTAAAGATAAAATTGAACACATTAAACACATTCCCAACCTAGGCGTGGAAACTGCCACTAAACGTTTCTTGGTGAACCCCACCATCCATAAAAAAATAACCTTAATACCCCTCCCCCGAGAGGTGGGACCTTCAAAGGGCCTCTCAGTCCGAGGTACCATCCCATCCTTTTCCCATCCCCCTTCCGGGCATGGATCCTTTAGCCTGAAGGTAAGGGTGCAAAAAATTTGGAATGATACATTTTGGTGAACTCGACGTGAAACTAAAACCTTTTGAAAAAAAAAAAAAACAAAAACATAGATGCATTTCAAATCATTAGAAAACTACCAAGTTGCATATCATGTCTAGATGGTAGCTCCTAATAAAAGACTAGCAGTTACTATAAATGTTGAAAATCAATTAGCAGCCATAGAAGTTAATTCTATGCTTAGTGTGCCTGAAACAGATAGAAACCAACTTCTGTGGAAAGAACTCGATAGGAGGCTAGGTGTCATTTCATCTAGATCAACCGAACTTAGACAAATCAATAGATTTTCCCTAGATAGGATCCTGGATCCTCATCAACTCATTTTTAATCATGAACTTCAGAGAGCCTGCCATAGGTGGTTAGCTTATAGGAGAGCTCTTGTGTCTTCAGAATTGTTCACCTTTGAGGAATACCTCAAGAACGTAGCTGTTATACACCAAGTCCTAGGTCATGTAGAAGATCAATAGGTCATTCTTATGGATAGGGAAATATGGAGGAGAGTTCCTTGAGCTGTGTTATATCGAGAGTATTGCCACGAACTCTATTTCTACCAACCAGAGTCTGAGATAGATAATATCACTATAGCACTTTTTGTTAAATTCTTGAAAGAAAATTTCCAATTTGAAGAAGAACACTTCATGACTCCTGAAGAACTCGAGCCCATTAATGAAATTTATAAATTATTTATAGAAAACTAGATCATTGCTTTCATTATTATTTCTTGCATTTATTGTGTTGTTTGTTATCTTTATAATATTGTTACAAAAACAAAAAAAATAGAAAACATAACAAAAACCCAAAACATTTTATTTTAAATACTATAGTAGGTATATAATTAAAATATATACCTTGTTGCATATATATATAAAGTATATATATATTTGCTGAAATTTAAATTTAAGCACAATGCCGAAACTTAGAAATGGTAAACAAACTGAACAAGAAGAAGAATATTGGTTGGAAGGCAAAACTAAAAACCCAAATGTCCTTCCTGATGATCCAATTCCGAAAGGAGAAACTCTAGAACAGCCAGAAGATGACCTGGGTGAAGACAATGAACAAGAAGACAGTCTTAAAGAGGAAGGATCCTTGTCCCCTAGAATAGCTCCAGATGGAACTATTGCTTTTGATAACTTAGATCATTTCTGGAAATTTTTCAATAATAACATTGGTGCTCTTAATATGGCAGTTCATATTGATAAAGGACAAATTAGTGACACTCAAGTAGCCATGGAACATATGTTTGATGTGCACACTAATCCTTTGTCTTTTATCGATCAAGAAAGTGATAAATCTGGACCATCCAATAGAGATATGGTCACTATGATTCAGAACATGCCAAAACAACAGGTTACCCAACCCCCTAAGGAACCTGTTATTGAGCCTAAAATCATTCCCACACAAAAGAAAACTTCCTTCACTGCTTTAATTTGGAAAACTATTGATCAATATGCTTCAAATCAACAAAAACCTAAAACGAAGCCAAACACCAATTTTCAACAATCTGGGATACAACATAATACAACTTCAAGATTTCTTCATAACATCCTTCCTACCAACAATTTACACAATAGCAACATGGCATCTAATCTTCATGTCCCTCCATCATATGTTCACAAATCTCATATTAATGTCCTACCAAACCAATATGGTGGGAAAACTAGTAATCTGGAAGCCATGGTGAAACAGTTAGCTTTGTGCATGGACCAGATAGATCCCCACCGTCTCTCGTATAATTATCGAGAGATATGTAGTCAAACTTTGGATCCCATAGTTGTAGCACAACCATACCCTAAACATTTTTCCATGCCCGTCCTGCCTATATATAAAGGAACTGAAGATCCCATAGAGCATCTTCGTATGTTTAGGATAACATGTCATGATATATCACATGATGATTTGCTATTACTAAAAATGTTCCCGAAAAGTTTAGGAGGAATGGCATTAGAGTGGTACTATCAATTGACCACTCATTCTTTGAGAAATTTTGAAGAAACAGCTGAATCGTTTGTCCATCAATTTAGTGCCTACATCGAGAGGCATGTCACCATTAAAGATTTGTACAATTTAAAACAATACAAAGATGAATTTTTTGCTGATTTCTTAGCTAGATGGAGGCAGTTGACAGGAAAACTGCACTTTGTGTTACCTTATAGGGAGATGTTGGACATTTTTATCAATAATTTGCAAAAACAAATCTCCTATGAGTTATCAACTGCTACCTTAACCACCTTTGATCAAGCTAGACTTAGCTCAAATGGTAGAATATGCTCTCATTAGGAGAGGTCACCTCAAAAAGAAAGATGATGAGAAAACATCCAGAAATCAGTATAAAAACAAACAAGTTGTAGGTGACGGAGTCATTGACAGCAAAAAAGTTGCTAATATCAATACACCGAAGACAACAGAAAAATTTATATTAAAACCCCCTGATAAACCTCCTTGAGAATTTACTAGATTGAATCAACCTTTATCAACCATTCTACCTCAATTATTAGCACGAGGCTTAATTCAATTACCAGCTATCCGGGAGCCTGATCCAACTATACCCGGAAACAGAGCTGATTTACATTGTGACTTTCATAGAGGACCTGGACATGCTACAAAATCTTGTAAAATATTGAAGCATAAAATACAAGATCTGATTGATAATAATGAAATGGAGGTGCAAGCCTTCCAACCTAAACAAAATGCTCCTAATAACGCTCAAAATACCATTCCCAAAAATTAGAATAAAAATGCTAATCAATCGTTGGATATATTTCAACATCCTTTACCAAACCATGGTAAAGAAGTGGCCAATCAAATCGAACATCATAATTTTCCCCCTCCTACCCGATATGTAGGGACTATTAGCAGACAATTACCTGTTCAGGATCCTCAAATATTTGACACAAATTTATCCCTGGTCACGACCAGGCCCCTACATAATATTCAAACTCCTGATTCTAGTGATGTAGAATTAGATACTAAAAGTGAAATAGACATCACCTCAAATCAATCGAATAGCTCTGAAAATGAATCAGATCCTATTCAACCCATCACAGATGCTATGGTTCCAAAAGAACCACTTCCTAGAAGAGTTACTACTCGACCCTCTTCTAATCAATTCCTTCCTTATAAACAAGCCATAAACACTCAACCAAGACCAGTTCAGCGTCTTCAATATAACATTGTATGTACCATAGAAGTTGTTACCAAAAAACAGGCTCAAAACTCTCAACAAGATCAAACTCAGAATGATGGATCAGCTCCATTTATTTTGAAAAACCCCAATAAAGGGAATCATATTTCTAATGTGTTGGCAATTTTTGGTACCTTGGGTACATTGCCTTTGCTCAAGTGTATAAGTTGTCATTGATGTCAAGAAGCTTTTGAAGGAATTAGATTTGATGTCAAAAGAATCTAAGTTCAAGGAAGGGTTTTTGTGAAAACCAAGGCAGACAATAAAAGGTTTTATTTAAAACCATGGACAACATATTTGAAATGGGTTTTTCTTAAAACCCAAGTTGGCTTTTTGTTTCGTTGAAAAAGGTGCCCCGATGATGAAGATATTTAATGTTAAATATTTAGTTTAAATTTTAATTATTTAAAATTTAAATTAAAATATTTTCCATCGATGGAAATCATGTTAAAAAGGGCTGACGTGTTTGGAAATGCATCAAAGTGCATATATAATGAGGCTAATAAATTCTTTAAGTATTTGTGAAATAGAGTTCGATATTATTCTTTGAGCTTTTCAATTTTGACATCAAAGCCCCTGCGCCAGCAAAGGAGGAGGCACACGCGGACAAGCTTTACACGGTCAAAGGCATGACGGGATTGGTCATGGCATCGAGGAGGAGGTGCATGTAGACAAGATTTATGTGGTCAAAGGTGTGACGGGATTGGTCATGGCGCCAAGGAGGAGGCACACGCAGTGATAAGGACGAAGGTATTTTGATTAATGCATTCGCCTCAGTTTTTGTGCGAGTAAAAGTAGCATGGATTACGTTGTGGTCAAAGAGGGAACAGGGTTTGGTTTTCATGCCAAGGAAGAGACTTGTTCGGAGATAAGAGGGAGGCCCCTCTCCCTTCCTCATGTGGGCATGGATAGCCCACGCGGTTTAGCCAAGCAACTTGGCTAGAGGAGACGACGGATCAAATCACGTCGAATCCCCTTTTTAGGGGTGTAAGAGGTATGCTCATGAAATGCAATTTATGTGGAAAGGTAGTGAGTAAAACATATTTTTTGTCTATGGTATTTCCAAAGTTGGTTTGGGAGGTATAAGGTTAGCAAAATTAATATTATCCTTTTGGTTTTATTAAAATGTAATGGAGAGAAAAGGGTGTATGGTGTTGACATGATTTAAATGCTTAGAATTTTATTTTGATGTCAACTATATTTTGGAGGAAGGTCTTTGTTCTATGATTTTCAATATTGTTTAAGGAATAAATTAAATATCCCATGGTGTTGGATATTATTTGAGAGGAGCTTGATGCATGATTAGAAAAAGAGAGATTTTTGGTTTTTTTCCTTATAAAAGTACATCATATTATATATCACTAGAAAGCTTATTTTGAGGGCTATTTGACTAACTCATTTAGAAGGAGAAATAAGGTGTATATAGAAAGAGATATTTCTTTTTGTAAAGAGGTTCAAAAGTGAAGATTGTTGTGCTCTTTTTCAAAGTGTGTTGAGTGTGGCAGATTTCCAAAGGGGTTTATTCACTTCAAAAAGGTATGGGCACATTCTCCTATTATCTGTTTATGGTGGTTGATTTCTAAAATATCATTGGATGGAAAAGGATTGTTTGTGGTTTCCTTTTCGAAAGTGGTTGGGTGAATGCTTCAAGGTTAATGTTAAGTTGAATGGTGTTGGTTTACTAAACCTTGTTTGATGAGCATTGTTGTTGAAACCCAAATTGTTGGTGAAAAGAACATGAGTATCATTGTTATATGAGATATTGCATGGTTGGCAATTGTTGGGTTGTGTTTCATGTTCTTGAGAAAAGCATACTCATCTATCTTATTCTTTTGAGATTTGAGATTGAGTTGAGATTGGTATTGAGAGTTAAGTATAGAACATATTGAGTCTCTAACAATTCTCTTTATGTTTCTATGATATTTGAGATTGAGATTGGGAGTTAAGTATAGAACATATTGAGTCTCTAACAATTCTCTTTATGCTTCTATGAGGTTGATGAATCACATTGGGTCTCTAACAATTCTCTTTGTGGGTTCATGCCAAGCAAGTTTTTCTTGATGAACTTGTGAGCAGGTTTTGGACAGGTTTTGTTGGGGACTTGTAAGCAGATTTGGATAGGTTTCGATGGGGACTTGTGAGCAGGTTTTGGATAGGTTATGTTGGGGACTTGTGAGCAGAATTGGATAGGTCCTAGCAGATAACTTGTGAAGCATAGTTTGATAGTTCTATCAGAGAACTTGAGGACAGAGGTGCATTGGTTCTATGAGAAGAACTCGAGGACATTTGTGCTAGACCAAAGGACTATGTTTAGTGCAAATTCGAGGAACAACTTTGGAGGTGATAGAGTTGAGGACAGACGTCTCCAGCCAGAGCAGGGAAGACAGGTGTCTTCTGTGGATAGAGTTCCATTTGCTAAGGGCAGAAGAGGCGAGAGGTCTTCTAGAGGATCACCAACCGAGAGCAGAGCTAGGGGAAGGTATCTCCTTTGAGCAGAGGCTCATAAATTCAGATTGGGGGAAGGTATCTCCTTTGGGCCGAGGCTCATAAACTTTGTAATTGGGAAGGTTTCCCAAATAACTTTGAGATAACTTTTAGAGAAAAGTTTTGTGGACATAGCCCAGGCTTTCTGGGTGAACCATGTTAAAATTGGTGTCACTTTGTGGATGATTTTGTGCATTGTTTTGATATTTCTTTGGATATATTGCTTTTCTATTTTGAAGTATAAAGGAAAAAGTAAAAAGAGGTCTTATACTGTTCACCCTCCCTCTCAGTATAAGCTTGTGTTCTTCATAATGTTCAACCAAAACCTTCTTACAATATTAATGAACAATTATCCAATACTACAGCCAGAATTTCCTTGTTGGATTTGTTAAGATCTTCTCCCACCCATAGGGATGAGTTAATGCTTACATTAAGCCAAATGATGGTACCTCAAAATATTCAACCTGAAGCCATTTCCAATACTATCATCACTCGAGAAGTTGATTGTATTGACTTCCGAGATAAAGATATCCCACAACATAGTTTACATAAGGATAACCCCTTATATATTACTACTCTAATTGGAGATGTAGCTGTTAAAAGAGTCTTGATTGATAATGGTTCATCTCTAAACATTTGTACTTTTGACTTCTACCAAATATTTGGCTTTAGAAGTGATGAAATGAAGAAAACTGACATGATTATCAAAGCTTTCAATGATGAGACACAAGAAATGTGTGGAGTCATTACCTTACCCTTGCAAGTTGGTCCTAGAACCCTAGATACAACCGTGTTTATTGTACATTGCCCCGCATCATACAATATACTTTTGGGTTGCCCTTGGATCAATGCGATGCGAGTGGTTCCCTCCACTTTACACTAATGTGTTAAATTTGAATTTAAAAATCAGTTGATCACTATCCATGGTGACCCTAGACCCTTTGATATGTGTACTTTGGCAGAACTTGTTGGCGTGCAATTTTGCCCCGCTCTATCATCCACACATCCTAGTTCTTGTTTTTCATCCAAACGTGTGAAACACACATATATAACATCATCTACCCCATCGACTACACCTATACATTTAACTCAACCATCTTCTGAACAAACCACACTAGAACCTCAAAAAGATCTTAAATCCACAACCAATTCTTCATGTTCCATCCCTATAATTTCAAAACCTATAGACCCATTCATTAACACTTCCACATTATCTACATCTATCATACCTTCCACATCTAAAGATATAGGGAATGATCCTTCTACATATTATGCTCTTTCTGATGAACTTTTATCGGATTTATCCACAATATTAATATCAGAAAAAACAAATGCTTTTATGCAAGATTCAATTCTTTTAAATAACTTGCCACCATCTCCTCATACTTTGGGCCTCCCACAACCTATGGGAAGTACTTACCAAGTCGGGAGTTGTGCTTTTATTTATAAAGGATATGATTGGGGAAGAATACCCCGAAATATCAAAACTCATCATGAGGGATATGCCCGATGCTATTTTACTAATGAATATATTAAAGCTAAACCCATAATGCTTAAAATGGGATATAAATGGAAAGGCTTGGGACCTTTCCAAAATGGTATGAAAGAACCTATTGAGGTAGAACCATGGCCCACCCGATGTGGTGTGGGCCTATTTCCTAGTAAGGGTCAACCCTTCCCTTTTGAAGATGATGATCAACTCATATGTTATCAAGATTATCTAGATAAACAAGATTCTTTGTGTCCAAAGAATCAACCATTTACATGTAATATGCTATCCATAGCTTACCCTAAATTTATTGTTGAATCCAATGAGGAATTGGAAGGAGATATCTTCCATGATGTCTCTGTTGAAGAGTTGTTACAAAATGGTTTTTATTTTGATGGTTCTATACCAACTATAGCCCAACTTGAGGCCACCACTCATCAAGACGAATTATCCAACTTAACCTTAAAAGAATTACAAGAATTGGGCGTTTCACCCACCCCACCTAATTTTGAAAGAGATCTACACATGGAAGTAGAAAACGTCATTAAAGTTAACATTGGAACTGAGGATACTCCTCACATAATCAATATTGGATCAGCATTAAGTCAAGAAAAACAAGATGAATACATTGCATTCCTTAAAGACTATGAAGATGTCTTTGCTTGGACATATGAAGATATGCCAGGTCTGGACCTTTTGTAGTCATGCATCATCTAGTAGTCCATCCGGATGCTAAAACTTGTTAAACAGAAACTTAGAAAAATGCATCCCAAAGTGGCCCCGTTAGTCAAAGGGGAGTTAGAAAAACTCCTGAATGTTATTTTCATACAAGCTATTGATTATGCTGAATGGATCTCAAATGTAGTTCCAGTCACCAAGAAAGAAGCTACCAAAGTTAGGGTTTGCACAGACTTTAGAGATATTAACGCTGCATGCCCTAAAGATGATTTTCCTCTTCCAAACATGGATCAAATCATTGAATTTACCATCGGGAGTGGAATGATGTCCCTAATGGATGGATTCTCTGGCTATAATCAGATCAGGATAGCTCCTGAAGATCAGGCTAAAACAACCTTTATTACCCCTTGGGGTACCTTTTGTTGGAAAGTGATGCCATTTGGTTTAAAGAATGCAGCGGCAACATATCAACGAGCTATGACTTATATCTTTCATGATATGATGCATGATATCCTACATGATTATGTAGATGATATTATAGCTCGCTCTATTAAAGAAGATGATCATTTAGATGATTTGAGAAAAGTGTTTAATCGGTTAAGAGAATACCTTATTCGATTAAATCCAACCAAATGCATATTCGAAGTTAAGTCCGGTAAGCTATTAGGGGTTTTAGTTTCTTTACGTGGTATCAAAATCGACCCTCTCAAGATTGTGGCTATCACTGATATGCCTGCACCTACTAATATATCTGAGTTACGAAGTTTACAAGGTAATCTTCAAGCCATCCGTCGCTTCATCGATAAGCTGGCGGACAAAACCACTCCCTTTCTTAAGCTCCTTAAGAAGGATGTCCCTTTTAATTGGGACGATGAATGTAAGGAAGCTTTTGAACTTCTCAAACAATACCTCCTTAACCCACCTGTGCTTTCACCGCCTAGACCTAATCGCCCATTTCTCCCGTATATTTTAGCTTCAGATTTTGCTTTAGGAGCTATGTTAGCTCAGCTTGATGATGAGAAGAAAGAACGTGCTAATTATTACATTAGCCGAACCCTCATCAGTTATGAAACCCGTTATACAACATTAGAAAAATTATGTCTAGCAGTCGTATTTTCTACGCAAAAATTATGACATTATATGCTTAGTCAAAAAACGTATGTCATTGCTAAATATGATCCCTTGCGGTATCTCATGAGTCGACCTTATTTATCGGGTCGCACAACAAAGTGGGTTCTTGCTCTAAGTGAGTTTGAACTCACGTTCATAGGACAAAAGTCTGTTAAGGGTCAAATCATAGCAGATCAATTAGTCGCTGCACCCTTAGAGTCTACCCATCCCCTCATCATTGAGTTTCCTGATGAATGCCTTCAATTAGAGGCAGACCATATTGAACAATGGTCCTTATACTTTGATGGAGCCCGATGCATGAGTGGGGTCAAGTGGGTATTATTTTAATATCCCCACAAAAACATCTTATACCTTTGTCCTTTAAATTAAAATTTGCTTGCACTAATAATACTGCCGAATATGAGGCTCTAATCCTTGGATTACGAGCTGCCTTGGCATTAAAAATCAAACATCTGCTAGTTTTTGGTGATTCTCAACTTGTCATAAACCAAATTAATGAATTTTATCAGACCAGAGATGATAAATTGTGCCCATATAAAGCATATGTTTTGCAATTGTTATCCTTGTTTGATAAAGTTACTTTGGAAGCTATTCCACGAACTAGCAATCGTGCAGCTGATGCTATGGCCACAACTGCATCTCTTCTGCCCTTGGAGTTAGATGACGAATATGCCACCATCATTATTCATCGACTCCAAGAACCCGCTTCAAATAAGTCATGTTTAGAACCTTTGGATGTGTTTCTAATCAATGAAACTACTCCTGAACCTTGGTATACGGATATAATTGATTTTCTTCAAAATGGGACTTTCCTTGCCAATTCTAATAGAAACCAACATCGGTTATTACGTCGACGAGCAAGTCGATTTGTAATAATTGGCAATACTTTATATAGGAGATCTTTTGAAGGTATCCTATTGAGATGTTTGAATCTAGAAGAATCCAAATCAGCTTTAAGTGAAGCCCACGATGGATCTTGTGGAGGACACTTCAGTGGTAGTGTCATTGCTAAAAAGCTCCTTAGGATAGGCTACTTTTGGCCTACCATGGAAAAGGATGCACATGATTATGTGCGCCATTGCGACAAGTGCCGAAAACATGCTGACCTTGTCCATGCACCTGCACAAGAGCTGCAGAGCTATTTCATCTCCTTGGCCCTTTTCAAAATGGGGCTTAGACATTATTGGCAAAATTAATCCCGTGTCATCCGATGGACACAAATTCATCATAACCGCCACCGAGTATTTCACGAAGTGGGTTGAAGCTATGCCTTTAGCTTCCTGCACCGGAACTCAAGTCTCTAAATTTATTTTTAATCAAATCATTTGTAGGTTCGGAATTCCTGCAAATCTCATCTCGGACAATGGAACTTGTTTCAAAAATAAAGATGTTAAAAAATTATGCCAAAAATATAAGATTCAACATCGCTGGTCCACTCCCTATTATCCTCAGGGTAATGGCCAAGTAGAAGCATCTAACAAAACCTTAATCAAAATTCTCAAAAGATTGGTCAATAAATCTGGCCGCGACTGGCACATTCAATTATATCCAGCTTTGTGGGCCTATCGAACTAGTGTTCGAACTCCCACTGGAACTTCACCTTTTGTCTTGGTTTATGGCGCTGAAGCCATTTTTCCCTTTGAATTAGAAGTTCCTTCTTTGGCTCTACTACTTCAAGATACCGAAGTAGGAGATGAATATCGAGCTGGCAGACTCAGCAGCTGGAACTCCTAGATGAAAAGTGCATCAATGCTTTGGAGCATCTTCGTGCCTACCAAAACAAGCTTAAAAGATCATATGCCAAGAAAGTTCGTCATCGATCCTTTGAGGTCGGCGACCTTGTTTTAAAAGAAAATCAAAAAAATACTAATGCAACTAAAGACCTTAAAGGTAAATTTGAGCCCAACCCGCTTGGACCATATATTATCACTCGCTAAATTTGAATCAGGAGCATACAAATTAGCTACCTTAGATGGTAAATATTTAAAAGAACCTATGAATATTATGCATCTTAAGCGATATTACGCATAAAATTTGGTCATTTCATCATTTGTACATATTTTGCATGTTGTCTCATTTAAAATATATATATATATATAATATATAAAAATATTTACACAAAAACAAACGAAAATCATAAAAAGTCAAAACAGCAATATTATTGACTCTTTTGAAACCCAAAAAATAAATAAATATTTTTTTTTTTTTTTAAGAAGAAAGAGAGAGTCAAAATTATCAAACTCTTCACAAATATTTGTTGTATATATTTCTTCTTCAAGCATTGCCGTTATATTTTCAAGTTATTTTGGATAAATTAGCATTTATTTGGAATCCCCCACTATCACAAACACAAAAAATAAATATCTTGATTTTATCTGGCATGATTACTAATCTCTCTTATATCAAAGTCCACAAAATTCAATTAAATAAAGTTTGAGCATAGAGAATTGATCTTGTTATTTACTTAAACCAAGCATATCTTTTCACAATAAAATGATTACATTTGTAATTTCCATGCTATGTTACATAGTAGAAGTGGTTCTTGAGCGAAAAGTTTCCCTTGCTATCCTATCATGCACATGGTCTAGAATCTTTGAGAATTGGCAAAAGGACAAGCTCACCCCTACCCGGAATAAAAATCCCTTGCTCTACAGCTAATCCGAGCAAGTATCCCTAGCATAGAAAGAAAAGAAAAGTTCAAAAGAAAAAGAGAAAAAGAAACAAGTTATTTCAGCATTATCTCAAATATCAAGCCAAAATACAAAAGTACAAAAAAAAAAAAAAGCAAAAGAAAAAGCAAAAGCAAAAGCAATAAAATCCCTTTCCCTACCCCTTGAAAAGAAAAGAAGGGTTGATGAGCTTGAATCCCTGGAATTCTCAATTATTCAAAAACTGTGAGGTAAGCCCCATAACAGGTGGTTTGTGCCCAACCCGCTTGGCCTTGGGTAACTCCTAGCGTGGTGATATGTCTGTCACATTAGCGACCTTCTTTTGTATAGACCTATGTCTGCTTATGGATTAGCTAGCTCTTGATAACCCGACCTACATAGTAGTCTCGGTATGGTTATATGCATCTAAATCATGGTTAATGAACACTTATTTGGTTCATTCAAATCACTTGTATCAAATTATCTTGCTCAAAACTTGGTAAATGAACAATGCAATTGCACACACATTTGTATTTGAGAGATTTTGTGTATCATTATGATAAATCAAGATTGGTAATGAACTCACATACGCACATGGGATTCCTTATAAATCTAACTTTTGTCTTTAAGATACTTTGAAATATTTTTGCAAATTGTTTGGAATAAATTCATTTTCTTCTTTGAAGAACAGTTGTTTAGTATAAAGACAACTACATGCATTCTCAAAAAAATCAAAATCATTTTCCAAAACATGCAATCAAGTTACATTTATATATATTATCGACTTTCGCGATGATGGTATAGTTCCAAAACCAAAATTGGAATTTTATGCCTAGCGCAAGTCCTCATCTTCATATTTTCTGACTATTTCAAAAATTAAAAATCAACCATGCAATAAAACTATTATATTATTTTCTTCTTTGGATTTCGCGATGATGGTATAAGTCTATACCTAAATATTCTATGCCTAGCGCAAACCATTGTACCAATTTTATTCCCCATTTATTTAAAAATCATAAAAACATATGACTTAAATCATTATGTTACACAATTATGCTTTAAAACAAACAAACACCTATTCTATTTCATGTCATTATGTCAAACTTCAATTTTGCAATGATGGTATAATTCCTAGGGAATTATCCAAAAAATTTATCACACTTAGGAATTTATGCCTAGCAAAAGTCATTTTAAAATATTTCATGCATAATATTTTCATGGAAATCTGAAAAACAAATCATCATCATCATCATCATTTGCATCATCACAACAAAGTCTTAAGACAGTCTCTTAAGCACTCTTTTACTTTTAGCAATATTTCTATACTAGGATTAGCTTGACGACCGAGTGAGCGACGACTCCATGAAATGGTCTATAATAGCGACAATGTCCTTTGAAATTATTGTTAAAAGTCCCTTTTATTTTTATCAAATTATCACATCACAAACAACCAACTTGTTTACATCAGATTATTTCATTTAAATTTTAAAAAAGCATGACATTCAAACCATCATATTTCCAAATGGCATAATTACATGAATCATCGAATCAATCAATCAAAACATTAAAGCATCATACAAATACATAAGACAAGTCATATGATCAAAAATATCTCATCTATATATATCTCAACAATATATGTACATCATCTCAAAACTAGATTGGTATGCCACAATCTGTACCTAGGCATACTCAATCCCCTATCAAAAATAATAATAAGCACTATAATCAATCTGTGCAATGCAATCTGTAGCAGCTAGCCTCGAGAACCCCTCGAGCTCTCAACCTCATCTCCTCCCCCGCCCTGAGGTGGACGAGGTGGCCCCATCATAGTCCGTGTGGTGCTATGAGTCCTGGACTCTGATCGTGATGATGTCCTCGATGACCTCATCCCGACAGGCTCTGCAATATGGGCCGACAATGGTAACCTCTACCCCTCTGGCACCATATGGTGGTATAGTGTCTGATAGAATGTGACCTGGGCAATAGCCCATGCTAGATCCCGAGTGCTCGCCCCTCCGCTCCGTGCTCTGAGGCGTGCTACCTCATCTCTGAGCTGTGTGGCCTCCTCTCGATGTCGTGCAGCCTCATCCTGTAGAGTCTGCACCTCTGCCTGGAGACGGACAGTCTTCACCCGGAGAGTAGCCATCTCACTACTCTCTCCTATGTCCACACCCTTGCCCTTATCGAGCGATGGTGGTCTCTCTCTCCATGGAGAAGGGGGTCTCTCCTCCCTCCTCTCCCACTGCCATGGCCTCTGCTGAGCCTGTGGTCTCCTCTGCTCTCTCCCATCGTGACCCTGTGCCGCCTCAATGGCCGCCTAGCACCGCCTTCCCATTCGATGCACAACTATGTGAATCGGACCCTAAGCCCTCGTCATCCGAGGAGGGCGGATGCCTGTGTACTAGGCATCGTAGCCGTCAACTACCCCTACGTCATCCCCATCCACTGGCTGAATGGGGGCATCATCTGTGTCCTGGACCTCTAGAAGCGCTGCATATCTGGAGCCTCGCTAACTGTAGTGTTATCCCGGATAGTCCGAGAAAACTCGTAGTCTCTAAGAGATGGGATCCCCTGCTGTAGACCGAACTGCCTCAAAACTCGGTCATAGCGATGGAGCTCCACCTCTCCCCTCTCCATCCTTAGCCAACAGGCTCGCCTAACGCGAGCCAGCTCCTGTCCATCCTCGGCCCACCCTGGATGATCTCTCCAAGGCCTCCAGGTGATCTGGTCGAAGACAAGGTCATCAAGTAGTCTCCGAGACATTGGCAGATCTATCCGCCGCTGTGACCCTCTCTGGAGCCACCAGTAGAAAGCTCGGGGCCTCTCCCCATCAATCCCTATCAGTGGGAGCCCTATCGGCCTCCGCACCGCGATGTGCTCCTAGCACCAAACTTGTAGTAGAGATGTCATAACCAGACATCGACCGCCCTTGTATACGACCCCATGCAGGATCCTATACAATCGGCATAGTACAAAGCTCCCCCAAGCAAACCTATATCCGTGGTCTCTCATGTCGTAGACCACATCTGTCAGTAGCCATGGTACTCTGCATCCACTCGATGGCATAGCAACAGACCACCTACAACCCCAACCAAAACCTGTGTCAGTCTAGATGCCCCGGCATCCGGCGTAGAGACTCGATGTTCACTCCGCCCTTCTCCAGGGCGAAGCTCGGATCTCCGCATAGTCGCATCATCACGTGGCCCTGATTGGCCATGGGAGTGATTAGCCATCCTTGTATGGGGATCCTCAAAATCCTCCATACATCCTCCAGTGTGGGAGTCATCTCCCCTGTCGGTAACCGAAAACAGGAAGAACCCGGATACCACCTCTCTGCTAGGGCTATCAATAGCCCCATATCTATAGAAACCCGTGGCATCTCTGCCACATGCTGCAAGCTGACCTGAGCCAACCGATCTCGCTCTGCTCGAGATAGAGCGGCCAAGTCATCCCTCAACCCACCGTATTTCCATTCTCTCGCTCTTTAGTAATCCTCTCTGCAACATAAACAACAAAACAATAAAAATCATTAATAAAACAATCATTAAAAATGCAAGTAAAACAAAGTTCAATTTCATAAATGATGATATCGTCCACTATTGGACGATATCGTCCCAAATTTGAGCAAATTCGTCTCCGATTTTGCCAGCCGAAATCGTCCCCTTTTTGACGAAATCGTCCCCATTTCGTCGATTTCGCCCTTGGACGAAATCGGCGATATCGAGACGATTTCGACGAAATCGAGACGATTTCGTCTCGACGACGTCGACGGCCCAAAAATGGCCGCGATGCTCAAAAATCATCAAAATTTAATCTAAAAAGCATGAAATTCAAAATTCAAGCCTTCTAAACTAAGTTTAGACCCTTACCCGTAGCCCGCGCCGGACCTCTGTCGATCTGTGCGCTGTCTCGACCATCTTGTTTGCAGAGCTCTAGAAACCAGAAAATAAAAAATGAACAATAACAATGAATTAGGGTTTTTCCCTATTTTTCTTAATTTTATTCAAAAACAATTAACAACAAATTTAATTTTGGCTTTTCCGCGTTTTTACCTCAAACGTTCGATTTGGGTAAAAACACTGAGGGGGCATCATAGTAAGTTGTCGTACGATTCGACCAAGAATCGTCGCCTAAAAATGGGAATAAATTTTTGCTTTCTCGTAGATCGAGAAGAACTCATCTTTAACGCATTTTCCTCAAAAAATTCGCTAAAGAGGGGGCAAAATGTAGCACCCTAAAATTGGCACAATAAAACTTAGCAAATAATTAAAATTACATTAGTAATAATTCAAATTCAAATTTTAACCCCAAAATCGCTCCCAAACCGCCTGCTGCCCGTTTCCTCATTTTTCGTGCCATTTTTAGAGTTTGTTTTGTCCGTTTGATGATATCGTCGCCGATCAGATGATATCGCCTCATATCGAATGATTTCGTCTGGAGAAGAACGTCCAGATGATCTCGTCCCAAACTGATTTGTGCATAGTTAGCTTCTGTTTCAACGACGTCTCTAATCCGGCGAAGCGTGTCTACGTCGTTAGAGACCTCCCCCATTGGAGATCTTCCAAATTAGGATGATCTCCAACCTCCTAACCTCCCTCCTAAGCCTATTTAACCTTAGGACCCCCTCTTGGCATTCCCTCTGGCTGAAATTCCCTGTAACACGAATTCTACATGCATTAGACTATCTTAAACCACCATTTGCATTTGTATTTTTCCAAGTTTGTTTGCAGGAACTTCATTGTTTTTCAGCCAGAGCAAGCTCAGATCATCGCAGACGATCCTGTTCAATTCGAGATGATTTCGTACCAATCCGAGATGATTTCGACTGCAGTCAACATTGGGGGCAATCAGTGCCTAGGGTTTGCGTTTTCTCACTTTGTTTGTTGATTTATCCCGCATTTAGTTAAATTTGTTATTATTCCTTATTGTTCTGCATCTTGGAGTTCACCCATATAGCTTAAGTGCACAATGAAGTCATAATTTGTCATTAGAACGTCATAATCTACTTGAATTTTTATTTGTGATTATCACCTTAGCATCTATGTTGCCATTTTACACCATTTTTCTCTATTAGAATAGTTGCATTTCTGGTATTTTGTATCTATTTCTCTGTTTGACGATGTCTCTCGATGAATTCATCGGATCTCGGACGATCCCGTCAGATCTCAGATGATCCTATCAAATTCTAGACGATCTGGACTGCTTCAAAAATCAGAACCTTCATCAGACATCCGGATCAGGTATGGTTCTTTAATCTAGCTTATTCTTTTTGTTTTCTATCCAAATCTGTTTTCTGTATTTATTTAATTTGCATTTTCATAATAGAACACTTAGATTCATCTGGCCAAACCTAGGACTTGGATGTTTAAAGATAAAATCGAACACATTAAACACATTCCCAACCTAGGCGTGGAAACTGCCACTAAACGTTTCCTGGTGAACCCCACCATCCGTCGAAAAATCACCTTAATACCCCTCCCCCGAGAGGCGGGACCTTCAAAGGGCCTCTCAGTCCGAGGTACCGTCCCATCCTTTTCCCATCCCCCTTCCGGGCGCGGATCCTTTAGCCTAAAGGTAAGGGTGCGAAAAATTTGGAACGATACAATACCCATGCTTTCACTTCACCCTTAGGTGGGCTTAGTCAATAACGACAGTTATCGTGTCCATAAATTATGTGAGCCTTTGGATGAAGACATTTAATCCTATACCAATCTAAAGGTAACTTCTGGTGATGAAATCCAGAAGCCCAGTCTCAAAAGTGGGGGGTTTTCGATGATGAAGTCCAGAAAACCACTCTTATGGTGCTGCTAGGCATCTAGGGGTGTGAGTTGGTGGAGGGTAAGACACCTACCACACCAATCTCTAATGATGGATTGGGGATGAAATCCAATCTCACCATTTTTTTTGAACCACATGTGTGTGTGGGTTTGAGTTTTCTGACGATGATGTATAAAGCAAGAAATATAACTAAATGCCCTTTTGAAATGAAATCTAGCCCTAGATGCACTTTTTGGAAGCAAAGGCTAAAGTAAGATGTGTTTTGTAAAAGAAATCTAGTCCTATGTGCCTTTTTGGAAAGGAAACTAGGATATCTTCTATAAAGTGTGTAAACAAGCAATGTACAATATCTAAGAAGAGGGATTTATGGAACCCTAACTTTAAGACATGAAAAGCAATGTAAGGAAGATCTATGTGAAAATAAATTGATAATCTTAAACTAAATATGTAGAAATAAATATGACAATTGTGATTTACCCAGGGATTTACAAAAGAGATGGGAAATCCTAATTAAAATAAAGGAAAGGATCTTAAATTTGTATTTGCAAACAAGAATCTGAAATATGCAAAAAGAAATTTGGAAAATCCTAATTCTTAAATGCATGAAAGAAATTTGACTTTGATTTGTATACAACAAATGAATTCAAAATTGCTTCAAGAGAAATGTGCAAAAGGGATTTGCAAAACTCTAATTCTAAATCTGACTATTAGAACTAAAATTTGAAATTCTTGTAAAGGGAAATTGATGTGAAAGGACAAGAAATAAATGCAAAACTTATGCAACATGTGATTTACAAAAAGAAATCAAAAATTTCTCAAAAATAGATGAAATCAAACTTTCTGGTTTTGTGCAGGTTTTTGCAACTAAAGTAAACATTTCTAGCATGATGGATGCATAAGAAAAAGGAAATTTACCAAATGTATTGATGCATTTACTAGTAAGTACTTTGTTGCACATAAATGTCAAAACAAAGAAATTTGTGGGGAATGCCTAGTTTCAGATGTTACAAGTTGTTTTATTTGCTTCTTTGCTACTCACCCCTGCAAGTTTGAGGGGTTTTGAGGCTTGTAGGACCAATTCATAGGTCGAGGGGTGAATTGGATCTGGATTCATAGGCCACGGGGTGAATCAGATCTAGAGGCTTGAAATACCTATTATGAAGGTTTGATGGGGTTGTCAGGGCTTCAAGGATCTTTGTAATGCCTAGATATTGTACCTGAAATAGAACAAAAACAACAGATTGAGTTAGATTTGCGATAAAATTATTCTAACAAAATTCTTTGTGAGGGTCCCACCAGGTGTGCCAGAATGAAATGTACAAAAAAATGCATTTGATCTAATAACTTGCTAATACATAGATTATTCAAAAATACTGATTTTTATTCATGATAGAAGTGCTTTTGTGTTACAATTAGGGAGAATTCCCATTTCTTTCTTTCATAAATGTACAATAAATCTAATGCTTTCTCTTGGGCTCCTCAATGTAGGTGGGCTTCATACATAATGTGTGCCACCACTGGTTGTATTTTCTATTGTTTTCCTCTTTACATCTATTCTAGACCTACAAAATGGATTTGGTATGTTGGGGGGCTTGCCTCAATCAGGACCCATGGTAAAAATGACAAATCAACTCAAAATATATAATGAAAATTGAAATAAATTACATATAACATCATAAAAAGACAAATTGGAGCTTACCTGACAGATTTGGAGTGAAAATCCTTCTCTAGGATCAATTCATAGGCCGAGGAGTGAATTGGAAGCTGGATTCGTAGGTCGGGGGGCAAACTGAGATGTGAATACTTTCTGCTAGAGATCCTTGTTCGGATGGGCTCCTCAAGTGCTAAAATATTGCTGGTATGGATCATATGTCCTTGCTTACACTTCTAGTCACATTTTTATAGAGTTTCTATAGGCTAATTAAAAGGGGATAGAGAGGTAGAATGAGGGATTAAGTCCACTATTTATAGATAAACCTAAGGTGTACGGAGTGTGGTTATGAGAACTAAACCCTAAGGTAAGGTTCTATGGTGGTTAGGTTAGGCTTTGTGAGTTGTCATCTTCACATTCCCTAAGGAAATATCTCATCCTCACACATGTGTGAGGAGATATTAGGAATAACTAGGATTAGTCAACTCTAAGGTTATATTAGGGTTAGGTTAGGGTTTCCTAAGAAATATCCTAACCAAATTTGTGCACAAACATGTGGGAGGGAATAATTAGGACTAATTAGATTTTAGGAACCTAATTAATCTTTTTAATCCAAAAAGTGCAATTTAAGTGAATTCACTTTAAAATTAGAATTTGAATTAACTTTAATTAAGACTCTTTGGGAACTAATAGTCCCATGGGGTCCTAATTAAGTCTAGGAAGGGCTTAAGTGGTCTTAGGTGATTGATGAGTGGTACTTTGATGGATGCAATGTGGTTATGATGTGTATTGAGTAGTTTAATAGGGTTTTGTACCTATAAACTAGTGAAATGGTCTATGTAAGTCTACGATATGCTACACTAATCTAGAGTGATCTACACTAGTCTATGCATGTCTACAGTAGTCTACGCATGTCTAAAATAGTCTACATAGGTCTATATGGATCTACAATAGTCTATGTCGATCTATAATAGCCTAGAGATGTATAGGATGGCCTATGTAAACCTACAAGTGTCCAAAAGGATCTACAAGTACGTAGAGGTAGCTATGTGCTACTTTTAGGTGTCTACAATAAGTTCAAATTATTTCTTGATAATTAAAACTGATATAAGAGGAAGGATGAGCACTTGAAGGCATTGGAGGAATGCATATAGTTATGCAAGAATGCTAAGTTATCCTTGAACTAGAAGAATTATTAGTTGTTGGTTCCATATAAATTTTTTTTGGGTGTTGTGGTGTAAGGAAGGATTGAATATTGATCCGAACAAACTATATGTCATGATAAGCATGGAGGATCCATACAACATAAGTGATTTTGTTACACTCGCTTGATGCATTGATGCACATAGGTGTTCCTTTTACATGGACGAAGGAGAACCAAAAGACCTTTGAGGAGTTAAATGTAAAGTTGGTTTGTGCACCCATTATTGTATTTTTTAAATGGGAGGAGTTTTATATCCACATGGATATGTCTAATTTTGCAATTAGATGAGGGCTTTCATAGGATATTCAATATGGGTTGGACTTGCCCATATATTTTCAAGTTGGTTATTATCTAAAGAAAATAAAAATTATAGCACAATGGAGAGAGAGGCACTAGGGATAGTATACACAATATAAGAGTTCAAACATTACTTGCTCACTAAAACTTTTGATTTTTATTTTTATCATCAAGCATTTTTGTACTTGATCAACAAGTCGACTATTCATGGACGAGTTAGCAAGCATCTCATTACATCATTAGAGTTCATGTTTTGGGTGTAGTGATACCAGGAAAGAAACATATGATAGTGGATCAACTGTTAAGTATTCATTTGGGAGAACATATAGAGGGAGTTTAGGATGAAATTCTAGATGCTCATTTATATTTAATCACTATGCTACCATCATGGTACCATTACATGGGATAATACTTGTTGATAGCAAAGGTACAAATAAATTTATGGTAGCAAAAAGAAGATCATAATCAAGTCAACAACATTTTAATTGTTGTTGGTTTATTGTACAATATTGGACCAACAAAAATATATGAAGATACATGATGGACAAGGAGGTGAACATAATGTTGAATGAGGATCATGAGGGATTGGCAAGAGGGGACAAAGGAGAATACTATGGTATATTAACCCTCTATAACAAGGTAAAGGAGTTTGTAACCATGTGGGATACATCCCACCGCACTAGGAAGCCATTGTGGAGGGACTTCATGCCATTTCACCCATCTAAAATATGAGAGTTATTTTAACAATAGGCTTTGAATTTTGTTAGATATTGATGACCAACTAGGGAATATGTAAGTGCACTATGGTACCATCTAAATATTTGACAAAGTGGGTGGAGACAAAGGCATTTCTAGATAACTCCACAAAGAGCACTACACAATTTTTATATGACCAAATTATTATAAGGTTTGGAGTGTCTCTTTAGTTGAGAAGTGATTATAGAGGATACTTTGTCAATGAAATTATTTATAAATTACCTACAAACTTCATGATCTTGCACTCATTGTCAAGTATGTATTATCCTAGAGAAAATGGATAAGTTGAGGCAATGAACAAGGTTTTGGTTTCTATAATGTTCAAAACATGTGGAATTGAGGATGCTAACTAGGAGAAAAAATTCCCAGTGGTCATGTGGGCATAGAGGACAACATATAAGTTGATAACAAATCCAATACCATTCTATTTTATGTATGATCAAGAAGTAGATTTATTGGTGGAATTTTTGGTGCCAAGAATGAGGGTGAAAGTGCAAAACCATCTTGGCAATGAAGAGATCTTAGAGGAGAGAATGATAATACTTATCAAGCCAGATGAGGAAAGGTTTTTGAAATAGTGGGTCATGAAGGTTTCTCAACATTTACAAAATATTTGGCATGACAAGCACTTATAAAAGATGAAGGTGAAGGTAAATAACTTGGTGTTGAATTATAATGGTAAACATGAGATCAAATCAAGAAATTTGAAGATCCAAGTGGATGAGGTATTGGATAATGACAAGATGAGGTTGAAGATATTGGATGTGATGCCATGTTTTGAGATAGTCAATCACTAAAATTTGAAGCTATACAAAGTTAAAGCACGGATAAACTTTATCAACATTGAACTAAGTGAAAAAGACACAAGTATAGGTAGATAAGTTGTCACAACAAGTCAGTCTTCAAGATACTTTTACAAAATCTCAATAAGAGAAGTTGGAGAATTTAGTTGTATAAAGGATTATAATGGTGTAGAAGAAACAAGTGAGTCAGATACAAAAAAACTTGCAAAGTAGCTAAAACGGATGTATGAGAAAGTTGTAAGTAGCTAGGAGGATGACATGCAAACAATAGTGGAACAAAAAGAGTTGGTGCTTGGACCCACTAAACATAGGATATTGTGCATGCATGTTAAGTTTTTTTTTATGTTAAATAGGAACAAATATTGATTTACATACAAATGTTTCTTGATGATAAAAACATGTACCGAATGAAAACAATGCATGTTGGACGATAGGAACCCCCAAAGCAAGATTCTCAAAGTGAAGGAAGTGAAATTGAAGGAAAAAGTATATTAGAAGCTATAGAATACACATAATAAATAATGTATACTAAAACACATTGTGTAATAATAAACAATTAAATGATTGAATAGGCAAATTGTAGATATGCGTGTAGGAATTGATGCAACCGTGATAGGATATACAAGAAACTGATAAGATGTTTTTGAGAGAAGGAATAAGTTTGGAAGAAAATATTGGAGGGGTAGGAAAAACAAGAAAATATTAAAATTTCTAATGATAATGCGATGAAAGTGGAATTTTTGGAAGAGAAATGCTAGAACCACCACTAGTTTTGTAAACAAAACATTGCCAATATGAGTGGTAAAGTTGAAAGGTCATATGTGCATGAAGTACTATAATAAAAATTACCAAAAAAAGTAATGGGTGTGAGAAAATTATAGAATTAAGTAAGTATGAGTGTATCCTTGAAGTATTTGAGTAGTAATAAGGAAGACTAGAGCAATGCTAGTCTGATATCAGAATTCAAAAGAAGAAAAAGACAAGGAACACTGAGAAGAAGGTAACAAGTTAGCAACAACTAGGTAATGTCAATTTATTATCTAATGCTATTTTATAAGATGAACCTTGAAGAGAAGCTAAAATCACTTTAGAATATGAGAAGGCTATAGTAGTATGGCTAATGAATAGATAAGGTAAAATAGTGCAACCAAACTAAGTTGGATTATAAGCTAAAGATAAATAATAGAAGGCCAAAATACTAGTTGGTTATTCATTCATTAAACAATTTGAATGATTCCTTAGGAAGTTTGAGTGGGATTTTAGGTCCACCAGATGACCTAAGGAATGCTTGTGAAAGGGATTACTTAGGAAATTTGGGCAGTTCATTAGGTCCCCTAGGTTATTTGGGACAACCTAGCAAAAGGAAAAGGTTGTCTATCCTCTTTCTTGACAATATGGGGGGAAAAATATACTCCAAATGGCCCATAGGTCATCCAATTAGTATGGTGGGACATATGGGCAACCCCCTGGACATTTTATAGGGATAATCCTTAGATGGACTTGGGGCCATTAGGACCAAGAGGAGAGTTTTTTGGGATTTCTTAAGGCCATTTGGGGAGACTATTTAATCTTTAGATTTCTCCTTGACCAAAATATGTATCAACCAATACAATAGAAGAAAGGACATTCGATAATCAAGTGTACTTAAATACAATGTAATACCACCACAAAATTGATATTGGGCTATCCGAAGAAGAAATTGAGGATCTATCAGAGGAATATATCGAAGAAAAAAAAGCAATAGTACTAGGGGAGTCATCTAAGCTAATTTTGATCTAGGTAGATCCAATAGGATGGTTATACAAGCTATTTAGGCTTGTGTAGTCCACCATCTAGACTCCTGGGTTGACCAAACCAACAAATGGGTAGGTCAAATGGAAAACAAAGAAGGTTGTTTGGCCACAAGGGTTGATTAATCTAAAATAAATTTACCATTAGGATGCAAGTATGCATGTATTTCTATCTAGTCTTCTATGCACAAGGAATATGAAGCTAAATGTCTAAGAAAATATGAAAGAAGCATATAGAACAAACATTTGCATACATATTAGCTAAGAAAGGTGAAATGACAGTTAAGGGAGAGTTGTCACATGTAGGATAAGTGTCCCCCTACCTCCCTCATCTTATAAATAGGTACCAAGACCTCTTATTTTCTCATTCAAATAACCAAAGTCAAAGTTGAGTAGAAAGGAAGAGTACAAGGACAACATACCTAGTAGTTAGTTCCATAGAAGTTATGGCACAATATAGAGCACATTTTAGAGTGCCACTAAGCAAAAGTAGAGTGTGCCCACCATAAGAAATTCCAAGTAGAAGGAGAAGGAGATATTTATCATAGAGGAAACATTTGAACAAGTGAAATCAAGTTAGGGCACATGCCAAAAAAAGCAAAAATAAAAGTTTTGTTGAAAACACTTACCCACCATCCAAAAGTTTTACTTTTCTTGTGTGGGTGAGGAATACATGTAAAAAGGAGAGTGTAGCTAGAATCCAAAGACAAAGGAGGAAATTATTTGGTAGATAAAATCTTACATGTAGTGAAGAAAATATGCAAACAAGGAGAGGGGAGGGTCATACACGTTTTGCGCAATACTTCTTAAGTGTTGCGAAAATTCATATGGTTGTATAGACCATGTATTGGGTTGTTCAAAAGAAAAAAGGAACGAATAAAAAATTGCAAGGGATAAATTAGGTTGTATTGATTGCCTAAATATTTGTTTGACCCATTTGAGCAAGAGTAAAGGCTATATGTGTTGTAAGGAAATTTGTATGGTAGAATCAAGCCATCAGAAGTAAGTAGGCCATCTAAAAGCACAACCATCTAAATATAGGTCATCCTAGTCAGGGTCATCCAAAGTTGGGTTGCTTGAACTGGGTTATCCATAACTACTTTGTCTAGAGTCGGGTAATTTTGGGACTAAGTCATTTATAGTTAAACTATCAATAGTTTGGTCATCTAGAGCCAGGTCATCTAAGTCATTTGGATGAGTAGAAGGAAGGGCGCATGATTAAAAAAAATGAGTAGTGAGTGTGCCATATAAAGTGACAATAAAAATACATGTCAACCAAAAAACAAATAGGGTAATTGGGAGTAAGGACCATTGGAGGAGTTAAAATTTTAAATTCTAAGAAGTAAAGTGTAGAGGGAATGTAGCACATAATAAGGATTTTATAATATTAAGAGTTGAGGAGGTATCACCAATATTGGTGCTAGGAGCTCTGTCATGACAAGGACCCTAAATCCATGAAAAAATAGTCCACTAGCTCTATGATATGCTATAAGGAACACATACACCACTTGAATTTGGACGCATGCAAAATACAATTTAAACAAGAAAGGATGTGACAAAATGAAGGAGGAGGCTAGTTGAGATCAAGATCATGAACAAGAACTTCAAAAGATAAACAAACTTCAAAAGGTGAGTATGACAAAGGTTGTAAAGTTGACAAAGCATGGGAGTCATTAACTAAAAATGCAACACCTAAAGTCTGATCAATTACGTTGTGCAATGAATGTTATAATTTTTAGGATGTCCAATGAACAACAAGCCTTAGATACATCCACTTGATTCATATTATACATGAATGGAATGATGGTCATAATTTTTTTTGATTAGGAAACATTTTTGTTTGATGCATACAAAAAAACTTCTTGTAGTTTATGAATAATTTATCTATGGTGTTTTATGTCATTATGAGAATTTTGGATCCAAAAAAGTATGAGAAGGTTTAGTTCCCAATAATGGATCTTCCTCAAGCATTATAAAAAGGAGTGCAATCTATTTTTCATTGGGTTTTTGTATCCCATTTGACCAATGCCAACCCAATGGGAAGTGTTGCAACTAGAAAAAATGCCATGAGGATGAAGAAGAGGAAAGAACCAAAGGTGTCAATTGATTCATTGAATGAGGATGAAGAATAAAATGGCACATGCATTTACCAAATTAAATCAATGGATACTTGCCACAGTCAAAATCAAGGCCAAATATTTTCATTGAGTAGAGGATAGTGGAAGAAATAGTATTATATAAAGCCAATCATGATCTGATCTATAAATTCATGGGTATTCGCCCTACCCTAAATTTTTTTCATTCAAGGGTTCAGGAAAACTAAGAACCTCTTGGCGAGTATTATTTGTGTTTTATTAGTAATGGATATTTTATTGTTATTTTTTCCTCACTTGCGAACAAAAATAGGGCTTTCAAATTAAAAAAGAGGAATCATGGTCCAACAATATTATTTGTTTAGTCTTGGAGAATGGGATTTGATCCTCGAATTGAACCAATTGTTGTCTTGGTTTGGATAAATTTGTAGGCACTCCTAGTAGAGTTCTTGAGTGAGTAGGTATTGGAAATAATTTATAATTACCTTGGAAGATATTTGGATGTTTCTAGAGACACAATGGAAGGAAACACAATTGTTTATACTATATTATGTATGGAAATAGATCTTATCTAGCCTTTGCTAGTAGAGGTGGAACTCAGACTTGTAGGACTATATTGGATTCAACAATTGGATTATTAGGCATTGCCTTTAAGGTGTACAATTACCACAAATATGGGTATTTAGCCTAGTCCTGCCTAGATAATATGAACAAAAAAATGGAGGCTCCTTTAGAAATTTCAAATCTTCCTAGGGGGGTAAGTAAACAGTCAATAAAGAAGCAATCAACATTTCTCAAGGCAAAGAAGCACAAGGAGATGGTTTTGAACATCCCAAAAGAAGAAGGGAAAATAAAAAATATGGTGAATGGGAGCAGAAATAAAAACAATTCATGGAAGGAATGAATGGGAATAATGAAAACAATAACAACCATGTTCAAGCCCCTCTTTCGATTCCTCCTATCCTAGAGTGGGTAATAGAGTGTAATGAGTGATAAAAATCAAAGATTGTAGGGGTATTGATAGTGCATAATTAAGAGTAGTTGATAATAAAGGATTTCATCATGGGTGTGGCAGAAAAGAATAGGGAAAAGCTAACTTTAGGGATAAGCTAGGTGCAGAAGAGATCAAAGAATATCAACTCTCAACGAGAGGGTAGAAAATAAAATAAGGAATTGATAGCATCTCAAGGAGACAAACTCATCACTAGGGGATTGGTGAGGCCAATAGACTCTTATTGGTCTCAAGGTAACCAATGATTATACAATCATGGAATATTAAGGGTTTAAATAGTAGAACCCATCAATCTATTGTTCGAAGACTCTTAAAAAAAGTAGAACATATTTTTTGGTTATCCAGGAAACAAAAATGTTGCTAAATATTATGTGTAAAATAATAAATAGACTTTGGAGGGGTGTTGATCATATGAAAGTGGTTTCACAAGGGGTCTTAGGGGGATAGTTACCTTTTGGAACTCAATCGAATGGATGACAATATAACATATAGCTTGGAGGGGTGTCCTCACATCGTATTTTAGGAACAATGTGACAACTAAACATGTTTTAATCACAAATTTTTATGGGGGTCAAAACCTAGAGGATCAAATTCATCAATGCAAAGCGATGCATAATATGAGAATCTCGAGAGAGGGGTTATATTGGATTGTTGCTGGGGATTTTAATGCTAAATTATCATCTAGAGATCAAGAAGGGGGAACCCCAATTTTGGACCTAGGGGATCGACTTATGATTGCACAGGTCAATGCATTACACTTGGTGGATATTAAATATCCTAGAACCAACTATAATTGGACTAATAAGAGGGGTTAACATAGTAGGAAGGTGAAGTTAGACTATTTTTTGGTTTCAGAGGAGGTGTTTGTGAAATGGAATCTAATGTTTTTATTAGAACCAACAATTATATTTAATAAAAATAAAAGAGGTTACAATAAAAAGGGATCTAGAAATATCACAAATCGGGTTGCAAGGCCACTCATATAATCAAAACTAGAACCAACCCTTAAAATGATGAATACACAATATAAATAAGAATAGAAAAATAAACTAGAGTAACAAAAAACCTTAAACTACAAATATGTAGCTCTAGGCACTAAGTAGACTTATTGCTTTGTCATCTGTGTTTGTCCAATGTCGCAAAGCTATTGGAACTCTTGAGTTGAAAGTCAAAAATGGTTTTTTGGGTAGATCATAACCATATTTTGTCCCCTATCAAGGACTACGAGAATGCCAAAATTACACAGAAGGGAGAGGAACTTTAGATTTTGCTTCCTCCATAGAAACTGCCAATTCTATCGATGATGGCTATGCATCCAATGACATATTCTCACCACTGTTAAGATACTCCAACACACTGTAGTTGTTGGATGAATCAGGAACATAATTGTCTAACTAAACACTAGCTATATGAAATTGCTTCTCTAGAGTGACATCTTCTTCTATAGATCCATATCCCCTTCTCAGGATGCGAGAGTGCCTTGCGTTAGCTGAGGAGAAATATACTAGAGGACTAGTTGGTTGGGTATATTATGAAGCAATCTCTATTGCATCCCATGGGTTAATAATCTATTGAGACTGAGGAACTTCATTATTGACAGTTTCAACTGGGGAACCAACTTTTTCCTTTTCATACCCTTTTTAAACCGGTTGCGAGACATGTGCCAACTTGGACTGTGTACCTTTAGAAGTAACCAAATATGGATTTGTATGCCCTCTCACAATCATCCAACCATCCTCCTAAGGTTGAGGAGTGGGTATACTCAGTGTGGTGGGACTCGACTTGTCCCTGTTATGTAGCATCAAGGGACAATCTTTAATATTGTGTGCAAGGACTGGCACCAAAAAAATATGGGGTCAATTAATGTAGAGGACCCGTTGGGATAGCACAATGTCACCAAATTGTGTCAATAGACTCCTTGAGATCTTGATAAATATGAATCTCGATGCAAATAAATTTTTGAGGGCATGCATGGAAAAATTTGTTTGCCTCCACCAAAATGACACACCGTAAAAGGGTTTCTATGTAACTGAGAAAGGGCCACAAAGGTAGAGGGAGTCCTAGGAATTCCACCCACATAGAGACTTTGGTAGATATTTTCTCAAAAAAATAAAAATCACGGTTCCAAGGAGATAAAACAAATAGAGAGCTTCTCATGTACCATGGACCATGTTCATAAATCGCCTTAACATGGGATGTTTCTGCAAAGTGAAACAAAAAAAACTTTGTAAGGTTTTGAACCATTGTTATCTTGACTCCATGAAGAGTCCAAGCTAAATTAAACCAAGCCCTAAGGTAAGACTCATTAGGGATGCATCCAATGAAATACCCAACAAGGGTGAGTGATTCTAAACTATGACATGCATAATCAACTTCAGGTAATGGAAGAATTACATCAACAAAATGAGGGTTACCTTGTGGACTAGTCTCAGCACAAACCTGCATAGTTGGTTGAGAGAAGCCAATTATTGCATGTATTCCCTTATATGATGCCAATGTTGTGCATTTATATGCCAGGGTTGAGGACCATAATGATACTCAAAACCCCAGCCCAATCCCCATCACTTGTCACAAATCTAAAATTTTAGATTTTGGAGGATGTCTAGTTTTGAATCACTTTTCCAATATGTTGGAAGGGGGAATCAAGATAGGGCAACATCACAAACCATTCATATTTGAAAACTTTTTGTTACAAAAAAGGAACTTCGAAATAAAATCCCATAGTGGTGGAAAGAGGGACGCCCAACATATGGGACAACAATGTTTATATTCCATGAGTAGCTTCATATTTTCAAATATCAACTAAAATAATGGATGCAAGCTAACAAGATGGACTTCTAGGTCTAAAGAGCTCCATTGATGGACATACGGGATGAGGTGCAAAAACACTTCAAAGAAGGAACAACTATAGAGAAGCTCAAATAAGAGGATGATGCATTGCATAAAGTGGTTGAGGATATTGACAACCAAGTGGAGATCTACTGGAAACAAAGAGCAAGAACCTCTTGGTTATTGGAAGGTAATAGAAACACCAAATTTCTCCATTGGTTTTCTTGTGGTAGGAGAGAAACGAGGAGGATGGAAGTTCTTCAGGATGATAATGGACACTCCTTTGATACAATCCTAGGTATGCATTTCCATTCAATGGATTATTTTTATAAATTGTTTAAGGAAAGTATGGTGTAAAATAAAGAGGCTCAGAAAGAAGTTCTTATTGTCATACCTTTTATTATCTCTAAAGAAGAAAATCATGCCTTGTTTAAACCCATTGATAGAGAGGAACTAAATAAGGTAGTCTTTGGAATGAGTATGGGAAAAACGCTAGGTACAGATGGCTTCCTAATTGATTTTTTTAAACCTTCTAGGACAACTTGGAGGAGGATGTAATAGTTGTTATAGAGGAGTCCATAAGCAGTAAAATAATGCTTAAAGCATTAAATCAAACATTCATTGTCTTAATTCCAAAATGGGAAGGGGGGTGCATATTTTAGATTATAGAGCTATTGCCTTATGCAATGTCATATATAAAATAATAATTAAGGTAGTGCCTAAGTGTTTAAAACCTCTTCTACATAGCATTATCTCCTTGGAGCAAGGGGGATTTGTATAAGGTGGGTAGATCTTGGATGTTGTGGTTTTAGATCAGGAGGCAATCCACTTAATGCAAAAATTTGGCAATAAAGGAATATGCTCATAAAATTGGATATGTTAAGGGCTTGTGATAGGGTGAATTGGAGCTTCTTGTTAAGGATGATGACAACCTTTGGTTTCTCTCAAGATTATATGAAATATATTATGAGTTGTGTGTCTACTCTAACATACTTAGTGTTAATCAAAGACCTTCCCTTGCAACCATTTGGAGCCACTCGAGGCCTTTGTCAAGGAGATCCTTGTTTCCCTTATATTTTTCTCATATTGGCTTAAGGCTTAGGTAGACTCATATTGAGAAGACAATAGGGGTTTCTAATAGTTATCAAGGTGGGTGAGGAGGTTTTGACTCACATAAATTTTGTCACAATTGACAAGATCATGGTGCTCATTTTTAGGATTATTAGTTTTTAAGTCACTAGTGTCACAAGTAAAATATTTTCTTATGATAAGGTCACCTATGTCACAACTAATATTTGTCATTATAGGCATGAGGTCGCTTGTGTCACAACAAGCATTGGCCACCATGGGCTTAAGGTCACTTGTGTCACAACAAGCATGTGCCACTTGGGGTATGACCTTTGATTCCTCATTTAGTTCCTCTTTATTTTTATGCTTATAGATGTCAAGTGTTATTAATGACATGTATACTGCCCTTACAACATCTATAGGAAATATAGCACCATTGGTTTGAAGATCTTCACAATCATCAACATCTTTAAGAATTGCTCACACACAACTCCTTAGTGTGAGGAATTTTCCATCCTCATAAAGATCCTTCCCTTCTAGAAAATAAAGACCTTTATCTCGTGTGGCACACTCATGAATTTGTTTTGGAATGGATTTTTTCTTGGATTTTCCCATGTTTTAAGGTGTCGTTTTCCACTGAAAATGCTTATTTTACAATCGTTGATGACTTGGTGTAATCGTGCAAAAATATGGGGGTGAAGGTGTTAAATTCCACTAAAAATGCACCTTATTACAATGCAATTATAAGCTTCTTTTTAATTTTGCAAAATACCTGTATCCCCTTTTTGCAAAAATATACTCCTTTAAATATATCTATATATATATATATATATACTCTAAATATATCTATATATATATATATATATATATATATATATATTTTAAAGGAGTATATATCTATATATATATATATATATATATATATATAGGAGATATATATATATATATATATATACCCTCTTTCAAAAAATCAACCTTGTTTTTTTTACAAACAAATAAAAAAGGTTTTTTATTTCACCTTGGTTGGCTAGGTCATTTTTTGGACCTCCACCACAAGTCCGCCTAGCGTCCAAAATTTCCTTATGCGCTCTTTTTTCAACAAACAAAAGTTTATGGTAGTAGCCATTAATCCTCCTACATGTCAAACAATACAGTTCATTGACAACAACACTTTCATTACAAGGATGGTCCATGCAAGCTCCAATCGAACATCAAATCAATAGCCAGTCAGGATGGCTACTTTCTTAAGCCACTTAAATTTTGGAAAGCTTCGACTGCTTCCATGTGTTAAAAAAAGGTTTCCATCATGCTTCAACTAGATGGTAGCTCCTCGACCTACATAAACGGTTAATAGTTAACACCAAAGGTTGACAAAGGATAAAAATGGTGATCAAGCGCACATTTGTCAAGGTAATTTCTTTAGTTTATAGGTCAATCACCAGCCAGGTGTATTGGATACTACCCTAGCGACCTATATTCACTTTAAATCGCTCAAGATTGACTTTCCCATGCATGTGGATTTTTTACTTGAAATTACTGTGACAAAGTGCAGTCCCCCACACTCTAACTGGTGGCCTCAGGATGTGGCAGCTACAAATTTTTTTTTGTTTATTTTTAAAAATCCTCCAAGGGATATTTACTTCTCCTCGTCGTGACCACACATAGCCCCAAAACCACCCTCACACAAAACTGTGTCACGTGGATTTTTTTTAAATCTCGAAGAGAAGAATGCATTAAGGAAGGAAATAAACATGTTGTAGATCTATTTGAAAAAACATAGCTTCACTGTCGAGTGAACCACATCCAACATAGATGCATGGTTGGAGGGTGCCACTTGTCATTTTTCTGTGTTGTGGTTAAAATTTTTAGACATTCAATATGAATATGACCATGAGCTCCTTTATTTATCAAAAAATGATGGCTTGTCATCAAAAAGTGTTGTTCAAACACTGGAACTTAGAAATCAAATCAATAGTGGGCCTAAAAAGTCCAACTTTCAAACTTCTCAGGATCTCGATAAAACACTCCATCACATGTCATCAAATTTTATTTATTTATTTATTTTTAAAAGGCACATCTGATTCACATCTTCTAATTCATAATTTGATCAATAATCTACATAATTTCCAAGAATGGTTTCCCATTCTTCACCTTAGTGCATCAACAATCAATGTGTCAAACTCATTGAACAGTGATTGCTACACTCCTAAAAACTTCAACAACCACCTATTTTATTTGGTCCACATTTACACTAGATAGAATATCTCTTTGAACCATATATCAGTCTGCTAGTTAGTCCACACAAGCAAACCATCCCTTCGAAATGAAATTCAAACATCTAAATTTAGACAATCTTGAGAAATGATATTACAAGAGGAAAACAGGTGGATTTCCATGGAAAAGGACTTCTGCTCTGATACCTTATTGAGAATCATACTATATTTTCATTAAAATAATGTGTGCATAAATAATATAGTATTGGCCATAATTAGCCAATAATAGACTAGTCAAGTTTTATATCTAATACCTATTCTAATTTTAACATTATGCACATTGGCTTCTAGACTACCAACTAGTTAAGCACTAACTTAACTTCTAAATAATGTAATAATTTATTTTTCTAAAAAAATTAGTTGGAAACCACCCCCAAAAGGTTGGATTAAAATTAATATTGATGGAGTTGCAAAAGGTAATCCTGGTAGAGCTAGAATTGGAGTGGTATGCAAGAATTATTTTGGGATAGTGCTCTATTGGGAACTACAAGGCCTAGGTAGGGCAACGAACAATGAAGAATAAGCCTTAGCTATCAGATTTTCTTCTATCAAATGAGTCAACTTTTCCTCTTTTAATCCATCCAAGGGATACACCCATCTCTACACCATACGTAAGTCCGTCTACATAGATGCACTAAGCGTAATGCAAATAAGCTATTTATCTTATCTCCATGATGAGCTAGTTTATCCTTTATAATATATCAAAAGGGTATTCCCATCCCTACACCATACATAAGTTTGTCTATGTAGGTGTATTAAGCGTATTGTGGTTAGGTCATTCATCTCTCTTTCTCTCCAAATTCCTTATAATCTAATAAACCATAAGATCACTATCATGATTATCAAGATTTATATATGCCATTCACATGTAAAAGTTATCTTTAGAAAGTGATAAAAACAAGATCATAAGATAATAACAATCACACCACATATGACACATGTATCTTGGAAAAACCCCTAAGTAAAAAACCCAACCTCAAAATGTCTTTTTTCATTTCATTAAAAAGGTCTCAATACAATTATTCTAGGAATCACATAATTCCTTTTATCATACAGTCATGGGTACATAATAACCCCATAATTCTTATGTCCCTACAAAGTGAATTGATCCTTTAATTCATATTTCACAATCAATGAGGGGACCCCATAATCCCCTCGAATGAACTCCACGTTCATCCTCTCTTTTTCAAACATCATCAAGAGAAATACATAAAAATTCCATGATTTCCATACCCCCAATACATGAATAGATCCCTTAATTGATGTTACAGAGCTATGAGGGAACCCCATAATTCCCTCGAATGAACTTCGTGTTCATCCTCCTAGGATATATCCCTTTTGAAAGTCTAAATTATCCACATATCAAGCATAACATTGCACACATCAACTAATTAGAGAGGACCCCATAATCCGCTCAAATGAATTTCTATGCAGGTTTACTGAGAAGGTGAGGAACCTTCTCCTATTTACTCAAAGTACCTATTGATTGTTATTACATCAATAAAATCCATTATCTATTAATGTATACTTCTAGCTCATAAAAATATTAACATTTTTCAACTCATAAATCAAGTGAAATACATTATCCACTAATGTATATTATATTCTCATGAAATATATAATCCACTAACATGATTCAACCCATCAAATCAAATAAGATGCATTATCCATTTATGTATATTTATAACTCAAGAAATATATATTATCCACTACATATTTTAATTCATCAAATCCCATTGAATACATTATCTGCTAATGTACATTTCTAGTACATTAATATACTATCCTCCAGTATATTTCAATTCATCAAATTCAATGAAATACATTATCCTCTAATGTATATTTTTAATACTTGAATATAGTATCCACTAGTATATTTCAATTCATCATATCCAATGAAATACATTATCCTCTAATGTAGATTCTAACTGATGAAATATATTATCCTTTAATATATTTCAACTCATCAAATCAAATGAAATACATTAACCACTAATGTATCTTCTATTATATGAAATATATCATATTTTAATTCATCAAATCCCATAGAATACATTATCTGCTAATGTACATTTCTAGTACATTAATATACTATCCTCTAGTATATTTCAATTCATCAAATTCAATGAAATACATTATCCGCTAATGTATATTTTTAATACTTGAATATACTATCCACTAGTATATTTCAATTCATCATATCCAATGAGATACATTATCCTCTAATGTAGATTCTATCTGATGAAATATATTATCCACTAATATATTTCAACTCATCAAATCAAATGAAATACATTATCCACTAATGTATTTTCTAATCTATGAAATATATTATCCACTAATATATTTCAACTCATCAAATCAAATAAAATACATTATCCACTAATGTATATTTCTAATATATGAAATATATTATCCACTAATATATTTCAACTCATCAAAATAAATGAAATACATTATCCACTAAAGTATGTCAACTCATGAAATATGTTACTAAAATTTACTAACTTATCTCAATCAGATACATTATCCACTAATGTATATCAAACTCATGAAATATGTTATCCACTAACATATTCTAACTTATCTCCATCAAATACATTATCCACTAATGTATATTTCTACCCCATGGAACATATATTCACTAATATTTTTCATCTCAATAAATCAATAGAAAAACATTATCCACTATTGCATATTTCTACCTCATGAAATATGTCATCAACTAATACATTTCTCATTTAAGTTATCCGAATGAAATATACTATCCACTAGTATATTTCTAGCTTATCTATCCCAAATAAAATGCATTATCTACTAATGAATTTCTAACTTATTTAACCCAAAAGAGATACACTTTTAACTACTCAAAAGTCTATAATCCATCCTTAGAATTAGTCAATAACTAACCTTTCATTAATTATTAAAATAATTGTAACCCATTCACCTAATTAAATAGTCCTTATTTAATCAAAATAACTATGAACTAAGCTCTTAATGAATTAGTATTTAATTTAATTTGGGGCTATAGACCTTTCCATTAATCCAATGCCTTCCATTCCATAAAAACAATTAATGGCTTCTATCATAAAATCCTCTTTCCATTTTATGGAGGATAGTAACTTAAGTAAGGGGTCGTTCCTTTCCAAATAATTGATTTAACAAAGTCCTCATTAATAAATTAGAGCATCCCATTTGTTTTCTAGGAAGGCTAGGAGTTATTCAAAATTAAATTCCAAGTCCCATTTTTAATTAACTCAAATGGTACAGGTTATTCATCATTAAAGATCAAATACCTCCTTAATTAACTCAAATGGGACATAGGTTATTCAACATTAAATATCGAGTCCCTCTTTAATTAACTCAAATGGGACATAAAAAGGTTATTGTAGGTAAGCCTTCAACCTTCCAACTAGGCACAATTTCAAATAAATCTTCCAAGTGAGACTAAATCACCAACCAATCACAAAGTACTAAATTACAACCAATCGGATAGAAGGTCAACAAATCTAGAGGGAGCGCTTCATCCAGCGCTAGGGCGGTCCATAAGAGACGGTACTTGACCACACTGTGTGGTCGATAAGAGGTTTTAGCATCTATTAAGGTGCTCTTAAGCCTCCCACATATATTATGTGGGATATTAAGGGAGGGAGACCTGAGTGGCCCTCCCTAAGCTAGTACCCTCTCTAGCGTAGCACCATTGCACATCGACAGTGTAAGGGCGATGCGAAGGAGGCAGGACAAAAAAAAATAAATCAAAAACTTTACAAAAACCTTTTACCCGAGAGAGAAAAAACATCCGAGAATTTGCAGGCATCATGGCTAAAAAAAATGGTTTCATTCTAGGTAATAATGATCGGGGACCAAGCTTGGCACAAAAATAAAAGACACCCAACTAGGGTATGAACTCCCCATGATGTAACCTTGGTTCTTATCCATGCGAAATCTCCCCAAAGCAAGGATTTAAAATAAAACACTAAGGTTTCAAAATCATCCTCATGTAGTACAATGTGTTGTACAATGAAGAACACAAGCTTATACTGAGAGGGGTGGGTGAATAGTATAAGACCACTTTTTACTTTCTTTCCAAACCAATATCAATTAATGTCCTTAATTGCAATAACCAAATATAGCAGTGTGCATTAATAACTCAGATAGAAGTAGTAAGCAAGAGCACAAGTCACCACACAATTGAGACACAACAATTTACGTGGTTCACCCAATGTGGGCTACTCCACGGAGAAAATATTTTACTAAAACTTTCTCAATCAATCTCTTTGGGAATCACTCCCAATTACAATGTTTATGGATCTCTTTCCAAAGGAGAACTCTTTCCCCTTCTGCTCTAGCTATGTGATCTTCTAGAAGACTTTGTCTCTCTGCTGCACTGACTAGTGGACCTCTCTCCACTTGAAGACTCCTCACTCAGATCTATCTTCAACTATGTTGGTTTCTGGATCTCTATCCACTGAGACTCTATCCTCTATACTCTATCACCTCCAAAGCTCTATCAATAGGCTCACTAAGAACCTGCTCAATAGGCTCACACAGAACCTGCTTAACAAGCTCACACAGAACTTGTCCAATGCTGAATAACAAGCTCACATAGAACCTGTCCAATGCTAAATAACAAGCTCACACAGAACCTATCCAATGCTGAATAACAAGCTCACACAAAACCTGTCCAATGCTGAATAACAAGCTCACACAGAACTTGTCCAATGTGCTCCAACAAGCTCACTAAGAACTTGTCCAAATCTGCTCTAGCAAGCTCACCAAGAACTTGCCCAAATATGCTCTAGCAAGCTCACCAAGAACTTGCCCAAAACTATCCACAAATATGTCCCAACACTATCCTCAAATATGTCCCAACACTATCCTCAAATCTGTCCCAAAGGCCTTCTCAAAGGCTCAATCAATCATGCTCAAGTAGTACTCAAAATGAACTCAACAATGAATGGCAATCTCAACTCAAATCCACTTCATAGAAGCATAAAGAGAATTTTTAGAGACTCAATATGTTCTAATCTCACTCTCAACCCAAATCAATCTCAACTCAACTCATAGAAGCATAAAGAGAATTGTTAGAGACTCAATATGTTCTAAACTCACTCTCAACTCAAATCAACCTCAACTCAATTCAAGTCAACCTCAACTCAACTCAAGTCTTATAGAACCATAAAGAGAATTGTTAGAGACTCAATATGTTCTAACCTCAATCTCAACTCAACATAGAATGATGGAATAGTTTGTTTCATAGAACTTGAACAATCACTTCACACATCACTTGACTAGGCTCAATCAACTCAACTCAACCAATCATCACAAGGGACAACTCTCTCTCACACAACCCTAGTCCAAGTATGTATCAACCAACTCAAATGTTTCCAACAATGCTCAACCACAAATCTCACATAACAATGATACTCATGTTCTTTTCTAACTCAAGTTCTTTCACAACCAATGGGCTTCAACCACTATGCTTATAACACAGGTTTTTAAACACAACTCTCAATTCAGAAAACCTTGATGCATTCAACCAACCACTTTCGAAAAGGAAACCACAAACAATCCTTTTCCCTCCAATGATATTTCAGAAATCAACCACCATAAACAATCAATAGGAGAATGTGCCCATACCTTTTATGAAGTGAAGAAACCCCTTTGGAAATCTGCCACACTCAACACACTTTGAAACAAAACAACCTTCACTTTGAAACCCTTTACAAAAATAGAAATATCTCTCTACATACACCTTATTTCTCCTTCTAAATGAGTTAGTCAAATAGCCCTCAAAATAAGCTTTCCAACGATATATAATATGATATACTTTTATAAAAGGAAAATACCATAAATATCTTCTTTTCTAAAAGTGCTTTTAAACTTGCCTTCCAATAAAAAATCAAATCAACCCTCATCACCTTATTCCTCCAACATTAGGCAATAATAAAAAATTTATTAATAAAAACATTACTTGCCTCTTAGAGGGAATCGAACCCTCGTCTCTTCCCAAACAATCCTCAACCGTGGTGCCAAAGACCACGCGAGCTATGCGCTCGCATAGGACGAAGAGCGCAGAATGCGCTTTTGTCCTTCTCCCCTTGCTCACATCAACAAAAATGTGGGCCAATTCTCTTGCTCGAAACTCTAACCCATGGGAATCGAACCTCATCTCTTTCACAAGCAAAAACCTTTGCACTCCCCTCGCTCATCGTTGGACCATGCTACCACACGAAGATTTTGGCGCTTTTCATCTTATCTCCTCTGCATTCGATTCCAAGGCTTTTGAAATAAAAGCCTTTGCATTTATATGCAACTTCCCTTTAATTTTGCAAACGTCAGCTACACTTTTAAATTAATTTATTTTTGATGATGACGTCGGTGCTGAGGTAATTTTAATTTTAAAATTTAAAATTAAATTTAAATATAAATATTAAAATTTAAACCAAATATTCAAAATTGAATATCTCCATCTCCGGGGCACCTTTTTCGATGAAACAAAAAGCCAACCTGGGTTTTAAGAAAAACCCATTTCAAATCTGCCATCCATGGTTTTAAATAAAACCTTTTATTTTACCTACCTTGGTTTTCACAAAAACCCTATATATATCCATGCTCTCCGAAATATGAATGCTTTGGTCATCAAAACTCAATGTTACCTTGTGACATTAATGTGACATCAATGACAACATAAAACAACTCAAATTGCCAACAATCTCCTCCTTTGTCATTGATGGCAACACCTCTAAAGCAAAAACCACAATCACTCCAAAAACCATCTCTGAGAATCAAAGTTGCTCCCCCTAACTCAATACTCTCTTTGGAGGCTACTCCCCCTAACTCAATGCTCTCTTTGGAGGCTGCTCCCCCTAACTCAAATATCTCTTTGGAGGCTGCTCCCCCTAACTCAAATCTCTCCCCTTACTCAAATATCTCCCCCTTTGACATCAATGGCAAAAGGGACACCTATGGGGCTAAAATATGTGACTCTTAAGTTTAGCCCCCTCACCTCCTTCTCTTTTGAGGTGATTAATTTTGGGGTGGGAGTACTTTTACTCCCATATCACTTTGTTTCTTTCCTCTATCAATTTCCTTCCATGTTTTTCTGATATCCTTCTCTTGATGAATTACTTGATCTTCTTGTCTAGAACCTGTTTGACCTTCTTGCCTTGAACCTATTTGGAATTGAGTCCTACACCATATTGCAATATGCCCAAAGTTATTGCAATTAAAACACTTGATATTGTAGCCTTTGGATGGTGCCCATATCCTGAAATTTTTCTTGAAATAATTTCCATATCCATTCCTTTCTTGAACCCTGTATTGTGAAGTTCTATTTTCATGACCATTATGACCATGACTTCTGAATTGTGTAGCTCTAAAACCAAAACCATGTTGCTCATTTCCTTTGCACTAAAAATATTTATGACCAATCCTGTTACATGAGAAGCAATGTCCCTAAAAATCATACCTTCTTCCTTTGAAGTTTCTTCTAGCAAAATCAAACTTCTTTGATCCATAGAACCTGCAATGTATAGCCTTGTGTCCAAATCCATTACAAGAAAAACAATGTCCTTGAAAAGCCCTTTGTTCATGCCTTGGTTCCTCATCCTTTTCTTGACCATTATCCCTATGATCATCTTCAACTTGTGCATTGCATCCTTGAACCTTCTTTGTAGCATCTAAATCTTCTTCCTTAATTTCTTCCTTGCTTTTCTCTTCAAGAGTTTATTTTCCTTTTGAACTTGATTCACCTATCTCAAAACAAGATCCAAACTGAATATTTGGAGCCATAGGAACTTTGGAACTTTCCTCACAAATCTTAGGTGCTTCCTTGCTTTCATATTTTAGAACTTCCTTTCCTTTTGAGTGTGATTCCCCAAACCTAAAATATGGGACCTTTGGTGCTTTGGAATCTTCCTCTTCTTTCTCTTCATTTGTGTCAAGTAGCAACTTGGCATCCATCTCTATAGCCTCTGAAATACATGTTTCCTTCTTAGTACAAATATCTCGACCTTTTGAGTCATGTGATGGATCAAACTTCTCATGTAGGGAATATCTCAATTCTTTTAGATTCTCCTTAACCTCTTGTAGTTGCTCATGGATAACATTGAAGTCTTCCTTTAGATCAACTGAGACATTATCCTCTTGTTTAACTTCTTTTGTTTGGAGTGAATGTTCTTCTTCTACTTCTCTTATTCCATAGAAAAACCCTTCTTCATCTTCACTATCACTAAGATCATTATAATCTTCTATAGCAAATAAACTCTCAAGATTTCTTTGACCATGCATGTTTCCTTGATGTGTCATCTCATCTTCACTATCACTGAAACCATTGCAATATCCTGATCTGTGATCTCTTTGACCACACACAAAACACTATTATCTTTCACCTTCTATTCCTAGGAATAGATGTTCTTCCTTTTCATCATCTGATTTGTCTCTATCACTATGATCTGAGCTATCACTTGCTTCTACAATGTAGTAAGATTTCTTTGCCTTACAAAACATTTTCTTCTTCTCATACTGTTTTGCTTGAATCTGTCATCTTTGTCATGCTTATGCTTTCCATCTTATTTTCTTCTTTGACCCTATTTTTCATCATCACTGTTTTCTTCATGTGGACACTTGTATGCATAGTGACCAAGATCACCACACTTGTAGCATCTAACTTTCCTTATATCCCTAAAATTCCTTGAGTCCTTATTCCTTTTGATGAAGTTAGCTTCCTCATAATTTTCTACAGCTCTATCTATTTCTAAAACTTTCCCTTTCTCTTTATCTGAAGCCTTGAATGCAATCTCTTTTATTGGAGCTTGATGCTTACTTACCCTCATCTCATAAGATGTGAGAGTACCTTGCAATTCTTCCATTGTTAGCTTGTTGATATCCATTGTCTCTTCTATTGCTAAAACCTTAGAATCATATTTCATGGGAAGTGATCTCAAAACCTTTTGAGTAACTTCTTATTATTTCATCTCAAAACCTAGGCCTCTCATGGTGTTAGTAATCTCATCAACTCAAAGTAAAAACTTTGCAATATCTTTAGAATCTTCCATTTTCAATTCCTCAAATATTTTTCTATGAGTTTGTAGTTTTGCCAACTTTACCTTGGAATCTCCTTCATAAGTATTCTGCAACTTGGTCCACATCTCATTAGTTGAAGCACATACCATGATCTTTGCAAAATCTGTCTCATGAAACCCATTCAAGATACAATTCATTGCTCTTGAATTTATCTCAACCAATTTCCTTGTAGTCTTATCTTCCTCAGGATCACCTTCAACCCTATACTCTTTTTCAACCATCTTCCATACCTCATATCCTTGTGATATCAAGTAGTTCTTCATCCTCATGCTCCAGAAAGCATAATTTTTACCATCAAATAATGGAGCCTTATTTGTAGATAATCCATTATGTGAAGCCATTTGTGTTCTTGTAGAATCTGCCCTCAAGTTGTTAGCCTTTCAGAAGGAACTCACTCTGATACCAATTGAAGAAGATAAGCTTATACTGAGAGGGGGGTGAACAGTATAAGACCACTTTTTACTTTCTTTCCAAACCAATATCAATTAATGTCCTTAATTAAAATAACCAAATATAGTAGTGTGCATTAATAACTCAGATAGCAGTAGTAAGAAAGAGCACAAGTCACCACACAAATGAGACATAACAATTTATGAGGTTCTAAAGAACATTGACTTATACTGAGAGGGGGAGGTGAATAGTATAAGATGCAACCATTTAAAAAAATTTACTTTAGATAGCAGTGGCATCACCATAACATTAACCATCACAGAAAGAAACACACAAAGAAGAGCCATTTTAACGTGGTTCACCCAAAATGGGTTACATCCACATAAATCTTTTCTCTAAAAGCTTTCTCAATCAAGTTCTTTAGGAAATCCTTTCCCTATTACAAATTTTATGAATTTCCTATCCAAATGAGAATCCTTCCCCTCAACAAGTATTTATGAGCCTCCTACCCAAAGGAGAATCCTTCCCCTCAACAAGTATTTATGAGCCCCTGCACAAAGGAGATGTCCTATCCCATCAACAAGTATTTATGAGCCTCCTGCCCAAAGGAGATGTCCTATCCCCCAAAGCTCTGGAAATGATACTTCAGAATATCACTGCCTCTACTGTTGCTAGCAGGTGGAACTCCTTTCCACAAAAGATGTCTTGTCCTCCTTGCTCTGGCTCTAGAGACTTATATCCTCACTTATCACCTCCATAGCTGCTCATCAAAACTTGTACTAAACACAGTCAGTCGATCTAGCACAAGTCCTCTCAAACTCTGTCACAAATCTGCACCAAACTTAGTCCTCTGGTCCAGCACAAATCTGCTCTCAAATCTCTATCATATTTGTCCCAAGTTTAAGCCAAAAGCTTGAACAAATCAATCACAATTGCTCACAAGTCTTCACCAAGACTTCATCAAATCTGTCCACAAGTTCTTCAACAAGAACCTGTCCAAATCAGTCCTAGCAAGCTCACCAAGAACTTGCCCAAATCAGCTCAAGCAAATTTACCAAGAAACTTGCCCAATGTGAACACATAAAGAGAATTGTTAGAGACCCAATGTGTTTCATCCAATCATATCAAATAAATCTCATAGAAGCATAAAGATAATTTTAGAGACTCAATATGTTCTATCCTTCAACTCTCAATCTCAACTCAAATCAATCTCATAGAAGCATAAAGAGAATTGTTAGAGACTCAATATGTTCTATCCTTCAACTTTCAATCTCAACATAAATCAATCTCATAGAACCATAAAGAGAATTGTTAGAGACTCAATATGTTCTATCCTTCAACTCTCAACAACCAAACAACTCAATTAGGGTTTCAACAACTTATAGCAATAGCATAAGCTTCTCACTCAAAAACCCTAAAGCAAACTTCAAATGCTTCCACTCTCATAAACCAGAATTATGCAATAACTCATCATGATCTAATAATGCATAATCAATACTTCCACTTTCAGAAAATAAGATCCACTCCAAATAAGGAAACTTAATTTAATCCTTTTCACTCCAAACTTATTTTTAGAAAACCATCAATCAATAATAACAATGGAATAATGTGCCCATACCTTTACTTTGATGAAGAAGGAGAACTCAAAATATGTCACAACACTAACTCTCAATTTGCCACAAATTAGAGTTAGCAACAATGGAATAATGCACAATGATAAGAGTCCTAATAACACCTTATCACTCCAAATCATCAATAATAAAAACTCACAAATATACATATCAACAATATTCCTTTACACCTTATAACTCCTTAATATATCACAAAATAACTTCAACCTCAAAAATAATTACAAGAGAATATCCACTCAATAACTCCAAAGGCTTTCTAACCCCAATATGACATTAAGCACAATTATTCCTTAAACCCTTATAACTCCTAAAATACATTTACTTCTAAATGCATTTACCACATAAACATTAAGCATCAATAATAACAATGTCAAAGCAATATTTCTATTTAACCTTATATCTCCATCCAATTACCAACAATAATTGCCAATTCAAATCAAATATTCCATATTATCAACAAAAGATCTACCTTGGCCAAAAATCAATTCTCCAACCTTAGGAGAAGTGTGGAGACACCAACATAAGCACCAAAGTGCTTCCTCCTCCAAAATCATGGCCCAAAGCAACCATCGTACCATGTGCACAATAACCGTGACCAAGAAAAACTGAAACACACCTGTCATGAATCGAACTCGGCACCTCTGCTTAGCGAGTGCCTTCGCTCCACTACCTCCGTCGTTGGAGCACAAGTGCCCAAAAAAACTCTCAAGCGCTACTCGTCGTTTTACCTTCCCTTTGCTTGCAAAAGACAACCAAAATTTCCTTCCTCACAGGTGCACGAAATTCGAATTTAACACAGACCAGATTTGTCTTCCTCACTGTGCATGAAATCGAAATTTAACATAGACCAAATTTTTCTTCCTCACTGGTGCACGAAATTGGAAATTAACACAAAGAAAAATGAGACTCTAAAATCATAGTGCAATCCAAAATTGAAGGTCACAAAGCAATACAAATTTGAAGGTAATCGCGCAAATCGAAGGTGCTTAAAACCTTAGGAAATAATACCCTTTAATAGTCTTTCATCCCATGCAAATTGACATCGGTGCTCCTTTCAAACATTGCATTTTTCATCCCATGCAAGTTGACATCGATGAGGTAAGTATTTTACATGAGCGCCACTAAGGGTTTAGAAACCCTTTCAATAATAATTATTAAATTAATAATTATTATTTTATTAATAATAAACTTAACCGTGCGGTAAGGCTCAGGGAGCCTACAGGTCGGGGGTTCAAAACCCGCCAACTCCCCCCTAAGGTATATTTTTTTTCAAAGTTGTTTTTTTATCTGCCCATGTAGAGGAGTTGGAGAGCAAGTGGGTAGTTAAACCTCTCTAGTTGCTGAGAGGCCCAGGTTCAAATCTCTCGCCTCACATGTTGCGGATATGTTATGTAATGGTTCCCTCGTGGTCACAGTCTGTTTACCCCTTGTGGCCACCACCAATAAAAATAATAATAATAATAAACTTAACTTAAAACTTTTTCAAAGGTTTGAGTTAATTTATTTATTAATAATCAAAATGGACTTTTAAGGTTTTTTCAAGGAGCAAAAACCTTTTCATTAAGCCAAGATGGTTTTAATAAAAACCCTTAATGATTCCAGATGGTTTTAAGAAAAACCTTTAACCTTGTCACCATGGTTTTAATTAAAAACCCTTAAGCAAACATCATGGAACTTTCAAGATCTTTTTAGAACCAAACTCTTTTTGACATTAGCACAAATTCCTTTTGATATCAACACAAACTCCTTTTGACATCAATAACAACTCACATCCATGAAGCTAGGCAACATACCCAAAATTGCCAATAGGTTCACCCAATGTGGGCTACTCCATGGAGAAAATATTTTACTAAGACTTTCTCAATCAATCTCTCTGGAAATCACTCCCAATTACAATGTTTATGGATTTCTATCCAAAGGAAAACTCTTTCCCCTTCTGCTCTGTCTATGTGATCTTCTAGAAGACTCTTTCTCTCTATTGCACTGACTAGTGGACCTCTCTCCACTTGAAGACTCCTCACTTAGATCTGTATTCAACTGTGCTGGTTGCTAGATCTCTATCCACTGAGACTCTGTCATCTATGCTCTATCACCTCCAAATCTCTGTCAATAGGTTCACTAAGAACCTTCTCAATAGGCTCACACATAACTTGCTTAACAAGCTCACACAGAACTTGTCCAATGTTAAATAACAAGCTCACATAGAACATGTCCAATGCTAAATAACAAGCTCACATAGAACTTGTCCAATGCTGACTAACAAGCTCACACAGAACCTATCTAATGCTAAATAAAAATCTCACACATAACCTATCCAATGTTGAATAACAAGCTCACACAAAACCTATCCAAATCTGCTCCAACAAGCTCACTAAGAACTTGTCCAAATCTGCTCTAGCAAGCTCACCAAGAACTTGCCCAAATCTGCTCTAGCAAGCTCACCAAGAACTTGCCCAAATATACTCTAGCAAGCTCACCAAGAACTTGCCCAAATCTACTCTAGCAAGCTCACCAAGAACTTACCCAAAACTGTCCATAAATATGTCCCAACACTGTCCTCAAATTTATCCCAAAGGCCTTCTCAAAGGCTCAATCAATCATGCTCAAGTAGTACTCAAAATGAACTCAATAATGAATGGCAATCTCAACTCAAATCCACTTTATATAAGAATAAAGATAATTGTTAGAGACTCAATATGTTCTAATCTCACTCTCAATCCAAATCAATATCAACTCAACTCATAGAAGCATAAAGAGAATTGTTAGAGACTCAATATGTTCTAAACTCACTCTCAACTCAAATCAACCTCAACTCAATTCAAGTCAATCCTCAACTCAACTCAAGTCTTATAGAACCATAAAGAAAATTGTTAGAGACTCAATATGTTCTAACCTCAATCTCAACTCAACATAGAATGATGGAATAGTTTGTTTCATAGAACTTGAAAAATCACTTCAACCAATCATCACAAGGGACAACTCTCTCTCTCACATAACCCTAGTCCAATTATGTATCAACCACAAATCTCACATAACAATGATACTCATGTTCTTTTCTAACTCAAGTTCTTTCACAACCAATGGGCTTCAACCCCTATGCTTATAACACAAGGTTTTAAACACAACTCTCAATTTAGAAAACCTTGATGCATTCAAACAACCACTTTCGAAAAGGAAACCACAAACAATCATTTTCCCTCGAATGATATTTCAAAAATCAACCACCATAAACAATCAATAGGAGAATGTGCCCATACCTTTTATGAAGTGAAGAAACCCCTTTGGAAATATTCCACACTCAACACACTTTGAAACAAAACAACCTTCACTTTGAAACCCTTTATAAAAAATATAAATATCTCTCTACATACACCTTATTTCTTCTTCTAAATGAGTTAGTCAAATAGCCCTCGAAATAATCTTTCCAACGATATAAAATATGATATACTTTTATAAAAGAAAAATACCAGAAATTTCTTCTTTTCTAAAGTGCTTTTAAACTTGCCTTCCAATAAAAAATCAAATCAACCCTCATCACCTTATTCCTCCAACATTAGGCAATAATAAAAAAATTATTAATAAAACGTTACTTGCCTCTTAGAGGGAATCGAACCCTCGTCTCTGTCCAAATAATCCTCAACTGCGATGCCAAAGACCATGCGAGCTACGTGCTTGCATAGGACAAAGAGCATAGAATGTGCTTTTGTCCTTCTCCCTTTGCTCATGTCAACAAAAACATGGGCCAATTCTCTTTCTCAAAACTCTAACCCATGGGAATCGAACCTCATCTCTTTCACAAGGAAAACCCTCTGCACTCCCCTCGCTCACCCTTGGACCACGCTACCACATGAAGATTTCAGTGTTTTTCGTCTTATCTCCTCTACATTCGATTCCAAGGCTTTTGAAATAAAAGCCTTTGCATTTATATGCAACTTCCCTTTTGCAAACGTCAACGGCACTTTTAAATTAATTTATTTTTGATTATGTTGTCGGCACTAAGGTAATTTTAATTTTAAAATTTAAAATTAAATTTTAAATATTAAAATTTAAACCAAATATTCAAAATTGAATATCTCCATCTTCGAGGCACATTTTTTGATGAAACAAAAAGTCAACCTGGGTTTTAAGAAAAAACCATTTCAAATCTGCCATCAATGGTTTTAAATAAAACCTTTTATTTTACCTATATTGGTTTTCACAAAAACTTGTATATATCCATGCTCTCCGAAATATGAATGCTTTGGTCATCAAAACTCAATGTTACCTTGTGACATTAATGTGACATCAATGACAACATAAAACAACTCAAATTACCAATATAAAGTTACACAGTATTAACGCAATGCATAATATTATGGGTGCTATAAAATTAATACTATAGTATTAGTTGTTTTATTGAAGTGCTAATATGTCTATCGTTGTTTATAACATAGACAATTTTGTTCAAGGGTACATTCACAATGTACGTTTATGATGCATTAAAATAACTGTCGCTACCATACCATAATCATTAAATCTCTACTTGTGCATATAGTCTAAGTTGTACACACAAGCAAAGGAGGACTACCCCGTGCAACAGCTTACGTCTAGAGGATTTAATCATCGTTTATGCAAACACCTAGATGATGGCATGGGTTGTTCCTTGCACTAGGCATCAATGCTAGATCAAGAAATAAAATAACCTTAGAGAATTTTTTACGTCCTTGCAGATAAAGGGTAACTATTCCTTTGAGGCAACGAGGTATCGAGCCTCCTTTGGTAAAAAATGTGTAGCACAACATGACTACTTCGAGGGAAGATGCAGGGGTTTAGAACAGTGTCGTATTTAAGCTGCAGTCAACTCGAAAGATGTAGCCATCCCTTCCATTGATTAGGGAGAAGAAAAATATGAGCTAAAGAGATCAATCATAAGGCCAAGGTTCTTTATATGCAATGAAATAAATCACAACCCTTAAAGTCATAGATTTTTATGTTACATCTAATCCCAAGTAGCACAATCCAAACCAATGACTAATAAAATCGTAGAATGATTAAAATTATCCTATGTTCCTTCAACAATATAATAAGAAAAAATTTACAAGTCGCTTATACAAAGGGGGGGAAATCCAATCTCCTAAACCATGCTGAGTTGATTCGACCATCACCTGATAAGCTCCAAAATCACCTCCTTTTCTTGTGCCTCCTATAATCCCCCCTTCAAAAGCATGATGACCTCCTTCGTGCATACCAATTTTCCTCCAATACATCCCCCAAAAACATGGTTGCTTCCCAAGGCCATCCTAGTACCCAATAATATGCACCCTTTTCCAAGGTGGCAGGGGGAAGGCATAATTCCATTAATGTAGCCACCTAGCTTAGTCCCAACTAGCCTAAGCTTATTAATTTCCATAATATAAAATAGTTGTTCTTTTCAAATATAAATTGCACACTTGGAAATTCAAAGGAGCTCACACATAAAAAATATATTAAATACTTATGCCCCGCCACATTAAAATAAGCCATCATTTGCATTAAATAATTATAAATCAAACCCCATTTTCTTAATTAAATTAAAAGCAATATTAAATCAAATATTAAATTACTAGTTTAATGCAATGTAATGGTTAATCATTTTAATTTAACCATTATATTCAAGAGGAAATATTAAACATTTTCCTTGCTAAACAATTTAAAGCATCATCAAGGCATATATTAAATTGTTAGTTTGTCATTTAAATGGTTAGTCAATTTAATTTTAAAAAAAACCATTGCAAGCAATGTCATTATTCAACTCCTTTGCTAATCAATTTTAAAAGCATCATCAATGCTATTGTTAGATTGATAGCTTGACATTGTCCACCTGCAAACATGGTTAGCCCTGCAAAACCATAAAGACATAACAACATCATAGACATAAAAACATAACAGATGTCACATCATAACCTTGCATATTCATGGCACCAACAATGTTAGGCATTTAAAACAATGAATCCAATTATATTATTTCCTCACCAAGGGTCCTACAGGGGTGGGTCATGACAATAATAAATGAAAGTGATTGTGCAAATCCAATTCACTGTAGAGAACTAGGTGTCTGATGGAGGAGTGCAACAAGGAAATTTTGGTGTGGTTATTGATGTAGACAAAGTCGATTCTGTCCCAATTCCACTAGCTTATGTAGGACCTAGCTCATGGGAAACCTCATTTACCTACAAGGATTTCCTCCTTGCAACATTTGATTTATTAACAGAGTGGTTTGGAGCTCCTCCCTATCGAAGTAATAGGAAGTCCTAGTGCTCTTCCTGACAAAGGTTGGTTCTTCCTTTGATAACCTACTCTGATACCACTATTCAAAGAATGCTTCAATTATATCCTTCATTGATTAGAGGTTATTTAAATACATAAGGTATGCCCAATATGGCATAACAACTTGTAATAGGACAACAACTATCTATGACCACCCATAACTAATAGTTAACTCATGAACCCTACGTTGAGTGGTTACAACCACTCAATTTATTATGATGCTAACAAACTATGATGATAATAATTTTATAACAAATGACAACTATGGCATTTGTATATGATGCTGAGTTAGGTAGGTTGATGAGTAAGATCCAATAAGAGGAGCAAATAAAATGATTTGAAGAAATACCGACAACATCACTCACTAGTATTGACTGTTCATTTCTTTTTTTCATGGGTCACATAATAAAAATTTTGACTCAAATTAATTCTAACCATTCATTTTGACGTTATAAACCTACTTTTTTTCTTTTGTAGTCCGAATTCATTTGAAGGAGTTATGGCCAAAACACAATGTTGCCCTGTTTCAAAAATTTGTGAGGTCATTGTCACTTGATCATTATTTCTTGAAATCAACTTGTCATGCTTCTGAGTGACCTACAATGGACCATATGGATCACAAAAAGATTTTTTTTATCAAGATATGCCCTTAAAAATTCAAGCTCTCAAAAATGCAAAATGACCTCCCAATAACTCTCCAAAAATTCAAAATTTTAAAATGACCTCCCAATGACAACCTAAGCATGCCATGCACAGGTTCACGAAAACCTTGTTGAGTGGACTGCCTCATATATGATGACTAAGCATTAACCTAATTAAGCCTACCACCTGTGCTTTGCAAATTCGATGCATATTGAACATTTGGACTACCACCTAAGCTCCATCTGCACACTAATCTACCACATATCACCTTATATTTGAACACAAGAAAATAGTAAGAAAATATGTCAAAGGAACCAAAAAAACTGTGGGCATATTCCAAGACTCTATTACTTCTTCAGACCTAATTTTTATAAAAAAAATCTCCACTTGTGGCTCTCGTTTCCTAGAAACCCATGTTTTGTTTATGTTTTCTAAACATAATTTGCTTTATATCTAAAACTTTATCTTAACAGTAGTTGTAGTCTAGTGTAGTCAAGCTCTTTAGGTCTTATAATTCCTAGAACAAGGACATAGATAATGTTGCAGTTGGAATTGATAATTTGTTTTTGGGTTTGAACTAACATGTTGATGACCATCACACAATTTTTTTAGATTTTTCACAATAATATGTATCGTATAAGCATAATTTGGAGGCTTATTAAATTGTGAATGGTGAGTCAAGACTAGAGAAAGGATTACACTGGTATTATGTGCTTCTTTTACCATATGCTTATGTGCTTAACATTGCACTTGTCTATTATCCAAAGTAGTTTGAGGCGTTTGTATCTGCACATGTATATTGTGATTTGGCCACTAGGAAAAATGATAAATATTTTCAAAACTGACCTCTAGTGAGACAAAAACGCCCATTCACAAGAAGAACGAGTTAGGGAATGGTTCAAATATTGGCATGGCCACTAAGCATAACATGAAATCCATTATAGTTTAATAGAAGAGAAATGCAAGTTGTCAAAATCAGGTGGGTTGTCCTTAAACGTACATGACCAACCATGGAACAACAATCATATGCTACTGCTATTCAAATGAAGTAGTTTTCGTAATATGAATATTGAAAGAAGAATGAGGTGAAGGATGCTGAGGTTAATGAAATCGATATTGGAAAAGGAAAGTTGGAGCAAGCCAAAAGTATCTGTTGAAATTTTTACATGCACCCATGTTCCATAATCCTAACACATAACACGAACAAAAAACTAGAGATGTAAGGTTGGAAATTCAATAGTATCTAATACTAGTCAGCATAGTAAACCATAACGGTTGGCACTAGAATTGAAAAATAGGTTCAAGGATACACAAAATCATGATAATCCAATCAAGATCAGAACTTAAACAATGAAATAATTGTGCACTAACTTTAAAAAGTCATAGCAGTGCCAAAATGACGAAGAGAGTCCTAGTAAACTTTTTAAATCAAAGAAGAGATCCAATGGTATTCCTAGATCAAATAAATCCCTAACCTTATTATTGAACATGTTAGATTTTGATGAATGAATACTCAAAATAATATTGCCTCAAGATCAATAATATAATTACAATATGAATGATATAATAATGTTGATCAATCATGCATATAAACTCATAATATACTATATAATAACTCAAAGAATTCTAATGCCAAATAATCAAAAATACGATCAAAATACATCATATTACATCACCTTCCATTGCTTACATGGGTGACTCTTTCTCCTTCACCATATCTCTTTTACATCAATACATCCATATATATAGAATGGAATGTGACTCTTCATATGGAGGTTTCTTGGGCCTCACTCTTCCTATGACTCTTCATCTTCCTACTATATTGACACATGTACATAGGGATAACTATGCACATTTACATTACCAAAATATCATTGCACACTTGTGGATTACATTGCATAAAGTAAATACTAATCTAAGACTCTTTCTAATCTATAGATGTACCCATGATGGTACATTGGCATATACCAAATAATGTAATATATTCCAACATAACTAAGTGAGTCATACCTCGTTTCCTCCACCCACCTCCCCCCCCCAACATATGTCAAAGTGATCCTTTTGTTTGACAACCCATCCATAAGTGCATTGAGTTGACAGATGGATCAATGTAGGTTGTTGATCATGATTATATTATTAAATCTGATGTAGTTCCTATTGTCATGCTCATGTCATTGAGGACATGGTGCCTCCTTGTAACTAACAAGCCTTTTCACTTAAATATGGATCATTTAATAATACTTATTGATTATGTTTAAGATTTTACTATAATGATATCACCAAATTATTTACACATGATATTGTACTTTTAACATCACATTTATGATTAAGAAATTATTATATCATATTAAGTGTTGGAATTGCATATGTATGTTTATGACATTGGTTATTGGGCTTATATTTCATTGTCAAGAATGTAATGATTTGTGATCAAGTGTACTAGAGAAAGTTTAAGGCATCAAATGGGAATGATAAAGAAGACCTTAAAAAAATTAATAACATTGTGATAAAACGTATTAAATTTGTTGTTGAATATAGAGCAAATCACATACCCAAAAGGAATAACTACCAATCAGACTAAATCAGTCTAAACCTAACTGGAATTATCAACCAATCAACTAATATGATATGTTGTTACACATATCATACCTGAATTTCTATATTATTCCAACACCCCTCCTTAATGACTAAACCAGATATACCACAATATTTATTCATTAACACACACACAAACATGCCTTTATAAGGACATTATTCCATTATAGAGGTAATTTAAGTTTAAATAAACACAATAAAGGGACTAGAGACTTAACTCAGAAACTCCTATATCCAAAACAAAATGCTGAACTAAATTCTATACTTTGATGAGAGTTGTAACTGACCATAGAACTTGGTAAAATCAAAATTCAAGACCAAGATCTAGATTCCATGACACCAATACACTACTTTGAACCATCCAAGCAATTAACCAACCTAACAAAAATCTTAACTGAACTCGCAAACTAGACAATCCTTTGGACTTCAAACTCTGAACTATCCTAGCAATAAGATTCACCCAATATTGCAAGTCCAACTAGAGTGTTGATCAAATTTTGAAATATCAAACAACAATATTTGCGTCGAATATCCATTAACCAAACATATGTTTCATCGATGATGTTTCCCTTCTGAATTTTCTTTTGTATCACCTTCATACCTTTCATTTAGATGTTTCTTGAAATGGCATGCCCGCAAACAAACCTCAAATATCAAATGATCTAGGCATCCTTTCAATACCAAATGTCCAAAGGACATCTGACCAGTCTCATTCAAGATCTCCTAAAAGGCATAAAACAATCCATATACATTGTTGGAATTTGCATTATTTTCTAGAAACATTCACCACAATCATATACAAAAAAAATGAAGAGCAAAATAGAAGAGCATATAGACAAAAAATAAGGAAAGAGATAAACAACACAATTTGAGATAAATAATAATGGGTGGGTTCCTATTGGGACCCCCTCTATATTTTCATATATCACACTATGATTCAAATGACCATTCATTGGGGTTAATTATTTAGAGACCTGCCTATTGCTTCATGATTTAGTGTCCTTCTTGAGAGATTGGGGGACAGATTGTGTCACTGTTAGCTTTTTATGCTAAAATACTTAATGAAATGCAACCACGAGGCATAAAATGAGCATGAAATATTAAATATATGATAATGGCAATATATTAAGCAAGTAAAACTCATAGAAACTTTTGTAATAACTCATAAATCTATCATTAATGAAAGCTCACGAAAATGGTATCTTCATACAAAATGTGGAGATCTCAAATGCTCCATTCTTCATACATGCTCTACATTGTATCTAACTTGAGCATGTCATACAAAATGTGGAGATCTAAAATGCTCCATTCTTCATACATGCTCTACATTGTATCTAACTTGAGCATGTACTCTACTCTAATGTTCCCTTGCACTCTCCCCCTTTTCTCTCTACTACAAAGGCCAATATATAATAGAATATGACTCTTGGCCTTCCATATTCCTATGACACTTCATCTTCCTATTTATAGACTCATGTACACATGGACAACATGCACATTTACATCATCAAGTACCTTGAACATTACAACAACACTTGTGTATTTATTATATTGCATAAAGTAACTACTCAAATCCTAATCTAAGACACACTCCTAATCTAAATATGTACCCAATATGGTACATTAGCATGTACCAAATAATGTAATATATTCCAATAGTCACCATAGTACATGTTGAATATCTTCTCATGGGAAACTCAACACCTAGGAGGTGGGGTTACGACTTCATGTTCAGGAGAGGTTGACCCAATTCATGTACCTTTGGAAAAGAAAAGATAACAGGATCCATTAGCCCATGCGAGAGCATTCATTATTGGGAGAGGGGATGTATCATCTCTAATTTCTTCTCCTTGGCTTCTTAGCTCAAATTATGGGAGGATGTTATATTTGTAATATGATCTTATTAGGCCAAGACCAATAGTGATGAAGTACCTACAGGTGCTCTTGATGTAAGCCTACGGGAAAGTGCTATGTGAGCCCTATTGTGCAATTGAGTGAAATTGCTTTGTTTTGGCTCTGATACCATGTTGGAATTTGCAATATTCTCTAGAAACTACCTGAAACATTCATTCACCACAATCATATGCACAATAAGGAGGAAGAGCAAAATAGAAGAGAATATAGAACAAAAATAAGGAAAGAGATAAATTACACAATTTGAGAGAAAGAATAAGGGGTGGGTTCCCATAGGCAACCCCAATATATTTTCATATATCACATTATGATTCAAATGATTGCTCATTGAGTGGTATTTGTAGTGATACATGTTGGCACATTTTGACTAAGGGGTAAATTTTTAAAAAGTTGTTGCATTGTTTTCGTGTTTAGATTCTCTCTCCTCTCTTTCTTCCTATATTGCCTTTGACCAGGTAAAGGATCGAATCCTAAAGTGATCAGTTGGTCTCAGAGCAAACAACAACAATGGGGTTAAGAAACACTTAGGAAACCTAAAAATAACCTAAGGCATGGATGGCTCAAGTTCGCTCTCAAAGGGAGTAAGCCTCAACTTCGCTCTTCCCTGAGAGCAAACCCCAGCCTTGTCAGGTCCCGAAACGAGTTGTAGCCTAGGGTACAGTAAGCGACTAAGTGACAGGAGCCCCCAATATCGCTCCAAAATGTGGCAAGCCCCATAATCACTCATGTGTTTGAGCGAGTTGTAGCATGAGGTATTAAAAAAAAATCTAAGGTAGGGATGGCTCAAGTTCGCTCCATTTCTGAGTGACTCCCAGTCTCACTCCAATTCCTCAGTGAACCTCAACCTCACCCCATCCTCGTGTGACTCCCAGATTCACTCCTCCCTTTGTGCAAATCTTAGAATCACACCCATTTTATGGTGAATCCTAGCCTCACCAGGATTCTGAGCGAACCACAACTCGAGCGATTGGAAAGATAGTCAAGAAATATTTGGCCTCAAGTTTGCTAGAACAGCCAGTGAGCCACATCTTTGGATGATTTTCAACGATCGACAGCAGGCTTCAGAGGTATCAAAATTGGCTAAGGCATGAAAAATCCCCTTCAAGTTCACTCCACTTCTGAGCGATTCTCAGTATCTCTCCCACTCACCAATGAACCCCACATTAGCATCACTTCAATAGAGTGAGCGACAGATCCCCCAATTTCACTCCATTCCAAGCAGCTCCCAAGTTCGCTCCTTCCCTTGTGTGACTCCCATATTCACTTTTTTTTGAGTGATTCTCAGCATCACTCCCATTATGCGGTGAACTTCAATCTTGGGCTAAAAATGAACTATCTCCGAAGTTTATGTTAGACTTCGTAGAATTTCAATCAAGCCTTAGAATCGGGTTAGGTGAGCATCTAAGGCACATTAATGATGCATGAATTCCGGTCTTATCCTATCCCTTCAGGACGTCCTATCAGGTCCCAAAAGAACTCCAAAGGGTAAGATACACCAGCCATATTGATGAGGCATGCTCTCTCATCTGCAAAAATGGTTCAAAGCCACTCTAAACACAGGTGAGTCATATTCCAGGTATGATGTCAACTGACAGGGATCAAATCCTAATTGCCCTGACAGTTTTGAGGGTTGAACATTAATGTAATTGAGGGGAAATTATTCTATAAAAGTCCATGCATTGCAATGTAATAGGGGGGAATATTTTTCTAAAGAGCTACTGCATTTGGACTTCTTGCTTTAATACTAAGACTTCTGGTTCTGATTTTGGACTTTTGCATTGTGTATGATGCCTTCTATGCTTATTTATGTTTCTTCATTTGCATACAGTAAATTCTGAAATCTAGATATAAGTGTGTGAGTTAATAATGAAGTCTGGAATTGCTAAAGGATACATATCAGTGTGTGTTCAGTTTTAGTTTCTGCTATGTTTATAATATTGATTGTTGTTGGTTCAAGTAGGAGTTAGTAATTGTGCTGCCTATTATTCCCCTTGAAACAACCTACATTTTCTATTCCTTTCAGTTATTTATTCCTTTCAATAATTTTCCCGATCCCTTTCCTGTTCCCTAATATAAATACCAAATGTAGTGTAGTATAGGAGCCAACTTTCTATGGAGATTGACATGAAAGGCATCCCTTCCTTTTGGCCTGTCAATATTTTGGGCGGGTCTAGGGAGCATAGATAGAAAAAATCTTTTTCCAGTGGCATATTCGTAACCAACAATTTTTTTTGGAAAGCCTGGTGGGATGCAATCGTTCCACCTCATAAGCAGTATTGAGGAAGTGATGTTCGCTTCAGTACTATCAAATATGAACATCTGGAAACTCTGCTAAACTTGGATAGCTCCAAGTCTCGAAGACCAGTCTAAATAAAATAACATCTTCATGCGTACGAGATGGAGAGTTAGAAACGTAGAAGAAGAGACCGAGTACTATGAGCTTGACATCAATGCCTTTGGAGAACGTCCTAGGCTAGTTAGGCTGAATATCTCTTTGGATGAGGCATCATCGCAAGAAGTTATCATTGTTGAACAAGATCCAGCTTTAGATAGCACCATGACTAGCTACCCCTGGAATCCTTTGAACTCTCCATATCATCAGGGTCTTCTGGTTCTACCCAACGTTCAGTTAGGTGCTTCGGGAATTCCTATCCAGCCAAATCCAAACGTGAATATGGCTCAGAATCAGAACTAGTAGCATAATAAGTAGTAAAATCAATCGCTAGCTGCGCTCAGGCTATTCTTGACCTAGAACCATTTAGGACCATTGAATTTGGATGCTCAAGCTGCTATCCCAACTGCAGCGTTGAAGGCTATTCCTACCTACGATGGCATTGGGAAAACGACGTACAAGCATGTCTAGGATGTTGCTACTCTGGCCACCATTCACGGTATCATAGAAGAATATATTATGGTGAGATTGTTGGTCTTGTCCCTCAGAGGGAAGTTGTTGTACTAGTATTGATCCCTACCGCTCGGTACTATCACCACATGGGACCAGTTGGCATAAATTTTGATACAAGGGTTGAATGAATTTGCGGACCCTTACTCCTTGCTCTACCAATTCATGACCATCCAAAGACATTTGCAGGAGGTCCCTAATTTCAACATCAGATTTGCTCAGACCTGGTAGAGAGTCCCTGATGGCCTTCAATCAACCTCTGAGCAAGCGGTATTCTACTTCCTCAGGGCGTTCAACTCAGACCTTAGCATGAATATTCGGTATTTCGATGTCAAAAATTTTCCATACTTCTATACATAGGCATAGAAGCCCGAGGTCGACTTGATTGCCATTGGAAAACTCCCATCGAAGCTGATAATGCTAATTTTTTTGGATCTACCTTAGTACCAGTACCCCAGCACATCCACTCAATTCCCTCCCACACCTTCCATGTACAATATTCCCTCGTCGAATTCAAGTCAAGCACCCAACTTTCCGTAGCTTCCTGCTCCACCATTTCTACAACTTCCTTCGCCCTTATAGTATATGGCTTTGCCTCCACCTATAGCATTATTATCATTATCTGCTCCTCTAACGGTTGACCCGCAAACCAAGCTTATACAAGAGCTATAGTCTCTTAACTCTACCATGAGAATGATGTCCAATGATATGGCAGTTATAAAAAGAAGTAGGCTCAACAAGAATTTATGCCAATAAGATATCCCCCTTTGGTGATCACTAGAGATCAAGTTGCTCAAGACGGTAGACCTCTCATGAGGAATTCTACCATTCTAAACAGTGAAGAGCCAAGCACCTTAGACTATGTGCACTAGTGCTTCACTTGCAATGACCCACATGGAGAAGATACTTGTATGGTGCACTATAACTACATCCAAACATTGGATGGCAGCATCCATAGTGATCAAGTTAACATGATAAGGGAGGCAGACCATAATCTCATGATCCTCGATGATGAGCAAGTTTCAATTCTTACCAGAAATGAGAAGAAACCAATCGAGGTGGATGCAGCCCATATGGAACCTCTGAAGGTGTACACCCATTGTGAGGAGTAGCCTCTAGCAAAATCTCCTGACAAAGTTCCCTTATCCCTGCAAACAAAATAGAAATCCTTGCCAGAAAAAGCTCCAGTATTGCAACCTCAAGGCGAAACCAAGGAGTAGGCCAGGGAGAAGTTGAAGTACCCATCACTTATGAAGCGGTAGATATTTGAAGCCATGCAATAGTATCGCACTAAGTACGAAGCCACGAAAGAACCATAGGTATCCATTGCTTCAGCTTACAATATTATTGATGAGCTGAAGAAAACTCCCGCCAAGATAAGTCTCTATGATGCGTTGCAACTCCCCGGACAGGTTGACCTATTGCAAGAATCATTGAAGTCTACCAAGGGAGCAAAGCCAATGCAGCTTGTTCTATCTCAGACTTTGACCACCTCAGCCATAGGAAAAAATAAGCCACCGTCGTTCTATTTGTCTCTTTATATGGAGGGGTGGGTCATGCATAATTGCATGATCGATTCCAGTGCAACGACCACCGTCATACCAAGGGAAATTTTTAAGGATATGGGAATGGAATACACACGAAGCATCCCAAGTGTTCTTCAATTGGACAACACTCTCATGAAAATAGTAGGCATCATTAAATATATCCTCATCCAGCTGCACAAGGTGCCTCAGATTGTTGTAATCTAGGAGGTTGTAGTTGTTGACCTGGAGCTATACTTTAGCATGTGCCTCTCGAGGGAGTTCACTGCTAAGTTGGGTGGTTATATTTCTCTGGACTAATCGCATATGGAGGTCCCATTCAAGGGAAGGAAGGTGAAAATCTATAATGACAAACCCTCGACCTTCCTTATCGAGAAAATGGTTGAATAAGGGAAGCATGATGATTTGGTCCACCTAATGACAAAAGCATTAGAGGAGGTGGATCTGATAAAATAATCCCTAGAGGAGCTGCGGGCGGAGGATGAGTTCTTCTAGACTGATTTTAACGCTATTATCAAGTCATATATGGGATGCTATTCCATCACCAAGCCCGAGAAACTGAAAGAGACAGTACAGGAGATCAATGACTCTACCCTGAATGAACTATGGAAGCTTTTCTTTGACGGTGCACGATGCAAAAATGACACTGATGCAGGAGTTCTTATGGTTTTGCCCTCTGGAGAACAAAAATATTATTGCTATAGGCTTTACTAGAGTTGCACCAACAATGCGGTGGAGTATGAGGCTCTATTCTTAGGGTTGAAAAAGGTTGAGAAGTTGGGTATCAAGAAGCTACAGAGTTTTAGAGATTCGAAATTGGTCTACAAGCATATCACCAACAAGTGCATCTCAAAATATCACTATCTCAAGGCAT